>SJYT01029515.1:711192-729651 GCA_006410635.1 Cephalophus harveyi
ATGACATATCTTTAACCTCTGGGTAATTTTAAATAGTTTTTGGGCAAATGAAACAAAAATCATTCATTTCTTCCAGTCAGTTTGTGGATCAATATAATGGAAACAAGCAATTAAATTTAGTATTTTCTAAACATGAAAAGCTATCTGAGTTGTGGAATTTTTTGAAAATGTATAATTAGTTGTTAATGTTTAACAGTATCTCAATCATGAACAGTGTAACAAACTTTTTTTTTTTTCCCCAAAAGAATACATTAGGTAGGGCTTCCCTGGTGGCTCAGTGATAAGGAATCCACCTGCCAATGGAGGAGACACAGGATCCAGGAGGATCTCACATGCCTGGAGTAATTAAGCTCCTGTGACACAACTATTGAGCCTGCTCTCTAGAGCCCAAGGAGCCATAACTACTGAGCCCATGTAGCACAACTACTGCAGAGAAGGCAATGGCACCCGACTCCAGTACTCTTGCCTGGAAAATCCCATGGGCGGAGGAGCCTGGTGGGCTGCAGTCCATGGGGTTGCTAAGAGTCAGACATGACTGAGCGACTTCACTTTCACTTTTCACTTTCATGCATTCGATAAGGAAATGACAACCCACTCCAGTGTTCTTGCCTGGAGAATCCCAGGGATGGGGGAGCCTGGTGGGCTGCCGTCTATAGGATTGCACAGAGTCGGATACGACTGAAGCGACTTAGGAGCAGCAGCACCAGCACAACTACTGAAGTCCAACGCCCTAAAGCCTGTGCATGCATGCATGTTCAGTCACTCAGTAATGTTCGACTCTTTGCGACCCCCTGGACTATAGCCCACCAGGCTCCTCTGTCCGTGTTATTTTTCTGGCAAGAAAACTGGAGTGGGTTGCCATTTCCTCCTCCAGGGGACCTAGAGCTTGTGCTCTGCAACAAAAAGAAGCCACGGCAATGAGAAGCCTGCACATCACAACTAGAGTAGCCCTCGCCAGCTGCAACTAGAGAAAAGCCCAAGCAGCAACAAAGACCCAGCACAGCCAAAATAAATAAAATAACAAATTTTAAAGAATACATTAAAACTATAAGTTTATGAATTCAATTCATTTAACTTAAATTCTCAGTGTTTGAACTAAATTCCTAAGCAGTAAGGAAAAAATTATAAACACTGTAAAACACAACTTTCAAAACTTTTTTAAATCCCAAATCTCTCAAATGAACTGTTCTAGTTCTATCTGAATCCTTTGGGCCAAGTTCCACTGAAACTAGACTTTTTTCCAGGGTATTCACTGCCCAAGTGTCAGCTTTTAAAGGTCTGAAAAAACCTGCTTTAAAGAAAACCAGAGAAAATGAGATAGGTCAGCCAAGACAAGTGTGCCATGTAGCAAATAGAGGTTTCTCTGTGATCCAACTAAAATAGCAGTGCTGTTATACCCATACACACATATAACTGTAATATTTCTATGGTGTTTTCCCATTAACCTTTAATCTAAACACTAACTTTTTTAAATTTGGTTTTTAATTTATATGAAAAAAATAAAGAGAATGAAATAGTGAAAAATTCACACAAATTAGGTAATAAAAGAAAAAGAATAAAACAGCGTACCAAAATCTATTGAACTTGTATGTCCAAAATTATCCCGGTGATATTACATAATCTCTTTTAATATAAACTATCACCTTGTGAGCTGGGTGTTATCATTCTTATTTTACATATCAGGAAACTGAGACACAGTAAGAATAAGAACTCGCCCAGTGTATTCCTAAATAGGAATATCTAGATTAAATCTCATGGCATTTCTCTTTAACAAAAGCTGTTTCTCCTACCACATCATGGCAAAAAGAAAAAGAGAAGGAAAAAGATAAAAAAAAAGACACAATCATGAGCATTTGTCTAGTCGAACAATTTTTAAGAGGGAAGCAAACCACATTAATTCTGGCAACGATCCTAGATTCATCTGAACCTGTATAAAATTTATTCATTTGTACTCCATAAAAATAAAGAAATGATGCTATCTTAAAAACAATTCCTTCACTGGTGTAATGAATCATTTATCTTTTTTGCTATTTATCTTTTCACATTTTAAAACTTATATTCTAGCTAACACATAACCTATTGGGAAAAAATTCCATCATATGACATTGCAAAGAAATACACATATAGTAGGTACTTTTAGTAAATATTTGCTGGTTGAATACTTGTATATTCATAATGCCTTGAAATCAGTAAGTATCTGAATAGCTGATGATATGATTAGCTGTCAGTGACTCTGGTCTTAAAGCTCTGGTTTTGCAGTTCAGTTTGAAAAAGGGTTCTATCTTAATCGATCATGACACATTACTGGTTATCTGACTTGATTTATCATTTCTCTAGTATTCTTCATTTTATCAAAATGGCTTCGGAATGACAACCAGGCAAAACAAATCTTTTTTATTCTGTAGATTACAATGGGCAGAATATGCCAAACAATTCCATACTTGTTTAATAAATATTTACTGCAAATTTAATCTATATTAGATACTATGTTAGGTGCTGTGGATACAAGGTTAGAGTTAAAAAACTTTTTAACCTGAGGCATTATCAAAACAGAAGAGGATATAGACATATAAATAAATAATCACAATACTGTGTGAAGTGTACACACATCATTCAATAAATATTTATTGAAAACCTCATACAACAAACATTGTAACAAGGCCTGGGATACAGCAATGAACAAGGTTCTAGGGTCCCTGCCCTCACAAACTTTATAACTTAACATGGCTTCAAAGACTTCCCAAGTCTCCAGAAAAATAAACTCATAGTCAAATATCACAAGAACACATGAAGGAGTGTACCCATAAAGAAATCAATGAGTAAAAGAAGAAGCAACAAAAACAAATAAGCAGAGATGAAAGATACTGAAATTAATGCACACAGAATATTTAATAAGTACATTTAGTATGTTTAGAGAAATAAAAGCAACAAAAAGAACCAAGGGGGAAAAAAAATCATCAAAAATTGCCACACAGATTTGAAAAAGAAATAAGAGAACCTTTAAAAATGAAAATATATAGCAATTAAAAATATTAAAGAGAAAAAGTGAATTTAGAAGAAAAAAAAAAATAAGGCTGAATTAACCAAGTAAAGAGAGATGAGAGGGATAAAGCAGGACATTCCGGACAGAAAAGACAGTGTATGCAAAAACATGAAACCATGAAGCTGAATTCTGTGTTTGAGGAAATAAAAGCTGAATTATATTGCTGAAGCATAATGTGCAAGTGTTTAAAAAGGCAAGCGATTACATCAGAAAAGTCATCCAGGGCTAGACTGTGAAAGTCTTCATGCTCTATATTTCTCAACTCTATAGTCTATGGGTGCCTATACTGATACCTGAAGTTCTTATTTTATATACAAATTTATATGCATATACAGTAAATAATATTTACAGTTTTTAAATATATAAATCCTTAGTTAAAAGAAAATAAATAGCTATTGGGCAATTTGGCAGACAACTCCAAAATCCTCTCTTTACAAACACCTAGATAGGCTGAATAATATTTAATAGGGGTATTTTTAAATGCACAGCTGAGCTCCCAAGAGATAAAAAGGTAACTCCAAGAGGATTAAAAATGAGAGTAAATTGAAAATCAATATGGTATTTGGGTATGACTCTCCTACCAAGGGAAAAAGGTAAGGCAGTGAAATGCCTGACTCATACCATGAAGTGAAGTGAAGTGAAGTCGTTCAGTTGTGTCCGACTCTTTGCGACCCCGTGGACTACATGTAGCCTACCAGGCTCCTCTGTCCATGGGATTTTCCAGGCAATAGTACTGGAGTGGATTGCCATTTCCTTCTCCAGGGGATCTTCCCGACCCAGGGATTGAACCCAGGTCTCCCACATTGTAGACAGACGCTCAACCATCTGAGCCACCAGGGAAGTGATCACACAGGAATAAAAGATGAAGCACTGGACCACACATGTGTGGGAACTGGATCTGAGATCATCTTTGGATTGCCATTTCCTTCTCCAGGGGATCTTCCCGACCCAGGGATTGAACCCAGGTCTCCCACATTGTAGACAGACGCTCAACCATCTGAGCCACCAGGGAAGTGATCACACAGGAATAAAAGATGAAGCACTGGACCACACATGTGTGGGAACTGGATCTGAGATCATCTGCGTAAAGCTGAGATGCTTGAGAGACAATCCACACAGTAGCTAAGTGAAGTAGAAAATTAACTACCCACTCTCATAGAGAAACAAGAAAGCTCTTCTACGTAGAAAAAAATATAAATAAAACAATAAAAAGAATTACCACACTTGGAAATATAAAACCAAGATGTGTGACAATCACTTGAAACTCAGTCCCATGATCCTCACCTCTGTCATACATACCCTGTGTAACCCTGCAAGTGGACAGAACCTGTGAACTGCTTTTAACCAACAGAATACAGTAAGGTGACAAGATAGATGTGATTATGTGTATGTGATAACACTGCATAAGATTGTAGCACCCATTTTGCTAGAGGCTCTCTTTCCCTTGCTGCTTTTGAAGAAGCAAGCTACTATTTAGGGAGTTGCTTATCTTAAGGGGTCCCATGTGGTACTGGAGAAGACTCTTAAGACAGCAAGGAGATAAAACCAGTCAATCGTAAAGGAAATCAACCCTGAATATTCATAGAAAGGAGTGATGCTGAAGCTCCAATACTTCAGCCACCTGATGTGAAGAAACAACTCACTGGAAAAGACGCTGATGCTGGGAAAGACTGAAGACAGGAGGAAAAAGGGACAGCAGAGGATGAGATGGTTGGATGGCATCATTGACTCAATGGACACGAGTTTGAGCAAACTCTGGGAGATGGTGAAAGACAGGAAGCCTGGCATGCTGCATTCCATGGAGTCTCAAACAGTTGGACACGACTTAAATTACTGCACAACTGCACTCATCTCACATGCTAGTAAAGTAATGCTCAAAATTCTCCAAGCCAGGTTTCAGCAATACGTGAACCGTGAACTCTCTGATGTTCAAGCTGGTTTTAGAAAAGGCAAAGGAACCAGAGATCAAATTGCCAACATCCGCTAGACTGATGCTGGGAGGGATTGGGGGCAGGAGGAGAAGGGGACGACTGAGGATGAGATGGCTGGATGGCGTCACAGCCATGTCCATGAGATGGCTCGATGGACATGAGTCTGAGTGAACTCCGGGAGATGGTGATGGACAGGGAGGCCTGGCATGCTGCAATTCATGGGGTCGCAAAGAGCCGGACACGACTGAGCGACTGAACTGAACTGTACTAGCAGTTGAACAACAACAATCTGACAAATTACTGAGGATAGCCTCTAGGAGCTAAGGGTAGCCACTATTCAAACTCCAGTAAGAAACGGATACTTCATTTTTAAAACGACAGGGAGCGGATTATTCTAAATGGATTCCTCCCTATTCATGCCTCAGGTGAGACTTCAGCCCCAACTAACCTATAGCAACTGTGAGATGATAAACATGCGTTTATTTAAGCCACTAACTTGTGGGTAATTTGTTATGCAGCAAAGAAGACTAATACAAAGTGGAGCTAAATACTGCAAAACAACAGAATATAAGTTAAGAGGAGCATATTGAAAGTGAAAGGAGGTTCTCTGAAAAGAATAGGTAAGTTTGCCTTTAAGTCAAACATGCATTAAAAAAAACTTCCCACGTAGCTCAGTTGGTAAAGAATCTGCCTGCAATGCTGGATATCTGGTTTGGGAAGATTCCCTGGAGAAGGAAATGGCAACCCACTCCAGTATTCATGCCTGGAGAAACTCTCTTGGACAGAGGAGCCTGGCAGGTTACAGTACATAGGGCTGCAAGAGTCAGACACGACTTAGTGCTATCGTCCTTTCTTTCTTTTCAGAATAGAACTAGGACAAACCAGTAACTCTCAAAACAGTAGAGGGAAAAAGGGAATAATTTTTTTAAAAAAAGTCTATCAATGCCAAGATAAGTTTAAAAATACAGGGAAGAAAAAATTCTTATAAATGTAGGATAAACAAACAGCATTAAAAATGGTGGAAATAAAAAAATGTATCAGTAATCAGAGTAAATATAGTAGGAAAAGAATGAGACTGAATTTTTAAAATAACAGAAATAGTTACCTGCTATTTATATTACAAACACCTAAAACACACAGAACAGCTGAAAGTAAAAACCTGGGGAAAAAATATGCCAGGCAAAAGAAACTCTCTCTCTCTCTCTAAAGCATAAATTCAATATACAGCTTAAGTTTCAAGTCATCTCTTGAATTAGTACCCTTTTGATCTTACCTCTTAAAGAAACAAACCATTGTACCAATCTCACAGCTGATATAGTAAAATTTCATGAAAATACCACCTACACAGCATGCTTACCATATAATTAAGAAAGATCATTCTAACAGAGGACAATAACAAGCAAGACAGGCAGTATACATGACAGGGATGGAACCTGGGCCCCCTGCAGTGGAAGCTCTGTGTCCTAACCATTGGACCACCAGGGAATTCCCTTCATTAAAGTTAGTGAAGAGTAACGACTCAGAATGCTTAAAAAGTGACTCAAAATCCCATTACCTAATTCCTTCTTCTTCAGTGTGTAACTAACCAAAAGGCTTCAATCCTTTAAAAAACTTTTGAGACAAGACACAGAGGATTTCATATAAGTAGGATTTATTCTTATGCTTACTGTTACGCCTTTGAATTTGCTTATTACTTTTCTCTTAGTCTTTAAAGGCACTGATTAAAATATCTTTTCCTAGAAATAGCTTACTCTGAAATACATGTGGCCATCCATATCCTAAAAATCATTTCTTTTACTGAAATTTAATTTTAAGAAACCAACAAAAACACATACTGCCTACAGAATGTGAAATATTTAAAAATGCAATGTTGGCCACCAATTATATGACTTTTTATGATTATTTTCTTGATGCATCTAATACAAGGCATATAAATTTATTTCAAGCTTTGTACCTCAGTTTGAGTTTTCCTTTGCTTTCTCATCACCTACTCATAATGTTTATACTTTCTTAAAACTAATTTAGCTCTAGTCCTCCAATCTCTTACTGAAAATATTTCAAAGAAAGTTGAGGACAATGACCTTCTCTGACTTTTATAGCTATTTTATATCTCCTTTCTCTCATCGTTTATTCTGACTGTTCTTAAAATTTAAACTTTATCTATATGTTGTTCTTGATAACAAGTCTTAGGTTTAAAAAGTGGGGGCACCACAGCACATAAGTCTGCTTTGTTGGATTCTTCTCCTTTCTAATCTCATCCTCATTCTTCACCAATTCTAGTCTCCCCTCCATAATCGATATTCTCTTTAGAAGGTAACTGTTTCATGAAAACCTTCCCAATTTAATAACATCTTCACTTTTAATCACGTGACTGTGACATATTAATATATCTCCCACATGTCACACTGTCATTGTCATGGCACTGCACAGATTTGTTCTGAACTGAGCGCAGAAAGATTTACTTCTCTGGCTAAAACCTTCTGAAGGGTTTTGATCACAAATAAAGTACAAAGCAGTACAAAGTCAAAACTACAAAGTCAAAACCTTGCCTACCTCTTCTAATTATTCTTCTTGCCCATCTGTTCCAACAACACTAGCCTTCCTAATGCTTCCTAGCTTCCAAAACAAACCAAGTCTATTATTCCAGTCTCAGGACCATAAGCAAAACTACCTTGAACATCACTACCCCAGATAACCTCATATTCCTTCTTATTCTTTAGGTATTATGTCCAACATTACCAACACAGGGAACCCTTCCTTAATAACTCTCTCTAAAGAAGTCCTCTAGCCATTCTCTGTCATATTGTTATTCAGTTGCTCAGTCGTGTCCAACTCTGTGACCCCATGGACTGCAGCATGCCATTTACCTTGTTTTATTTCTTAATAGCATTTATCACAATTAGAAACCATTTATTAAAATATACTCATTTATGTATTTGTCATCTTCCCTCATTAGAACGCATTAGTACTTGTAATAGCCACGTTTTCTGGTTTTTGTAGTTACTGCTTTGATATGTGGGATCTTGCTGACCTTGGTAGGACTGTTCTTCCCAGGGCTAGTTGCTGCTGCTGCTAAGTTGCTTCAGTCGTGTCTGACTCTGTGCGATCCCACAGACAGCGGCACACCAGGCTCCTCTGTCCCTGGGATTCTCCAGGCAAGAACACTGGAGTGGGTTGCCATTTCCTTCTCCAATGCATGAAAGTGAAAAGTAAAAGTGAAGTCGCTCAGTCATGTCCGACTCTTAGCGACCCCATGGACTGCAGCCTACCAGGCTCCTCCATCCATGGGATTTTCTAGGCAAGAACACTGGAGTAGGTTGCCATTGCCTTCTCTGGAGGGCTAGCTAGTTGGCACACTATTTGCCTGTAAGCATACCTTTTATATGAAAAGCAAACAATCCAGAGCCCATAACCCCAGCTACCTCCTTTATCAGACTCCAGGCCACTATTCCCCAGCCTTAATCACTTCAGGGACATGTACCAGACAACTAAAAACAGTCCCTAAGTCCCAGAGCCCAATTTATTAATTTCAATAAGTTGAAATTATCCAAACCTACCTATCCCAGACCTGCTTACCCTATCTTGCCCACTCCTTTCCACAATATTCCACAAAATTAAACCACAATAAATGCTCTCACCCACACCCCCCCTCCACAACCTCCCCTGCCCTGACTGACTCTGGTGCTTCCCCATGTGGTACTGCACAATGTGTTATGTCTTCAGCTTCTAGGGAACTGTGAGTAATAAAAAAAATCCCTCCTTCTTGGCAATCATTTTCATGTTTGTGTCTTATAATACCTTATTTGTGCTTAGGCGCTCAGTTGTGTCTAACTCTGTGACTCCATGGACCGTAGCCTGCTAGGCTTTTCTGTCCATGGAATTCTCCAGGCAGAATAGTGGAGTGGGTTGCCATTTCCTTCTCCAGGGGATCTTCCCAACCCAGGAATCAAACCCACGTCTCCCACATTACAGGCAGATTTTTTACCATCTGAGCTACCACGGAAGCCCTAGTTAAAGAAACATGTTCCTTTAAATAAATGTCTGACACGAAGTACATGCTTGAGAAATATTTGTTGAATGTATCACCTGAAGAATAAATTCCTTTGTTTCCCTTCAGTTCCGAGCATGACTGAGTTTACTCACATCATTCTTTAATATGCTTTAATAATTGAATCATTTATAAAACATGTATTCTTTGTCCAATAAAAGACAGGTGGTATATTAAGTACTAAAGATACAGGAATGAATAAAAATCAGATATGCTCCGTTCATAGGAGTTTCAAATAAGAATGCAGAAAAGTTGATAAATAAAAGGATGAAAAAGATAATTTATAACTACTATAGGGGAATAAAAAGCTGGAATTGCTATCATAATATCAGACAAATAGAACTTTAAAATAAAAGGTACTATAAAAATAGGGATCCAGTATACCAGTAAGATATCATAACGCTAATCACATATGTGTCTAATTTAACTGCATAGCTTCAAAACACTTAAAACAAAAACTAACAGAATAATATAGGGGAAATTAAAAAATCCATCAACCTACCCATCTAATGTTTGAAAAATAAAACAACTTTTCTCATCCTACTCTCCACACCACCCTCACCCCCAAATCAGCAGGGTTCCAGAACATTTTAATACCACAAGTGGTTTAAACAAGTAAACATTAGCACTAACAGATGTAAGGACACTACAATAATTTGAGGGTCTTTCATATCTAGCCATTATAGAGTAACTAGGACTGGACTTTCTCTTGCTGTCAACAACTAGAAAAGAGGTCAGAAGATAGGAAAAAAACTCTTTCAGTCACTGAACAACAAGGTAGTGCAGAAATATGACCTTTGAGAAAAGGGAAGCAAATAAGGTGAGTGATAAGCTTACCCCAATTTTTTGGAGGACACACTTTCCACACCATGGTGTAAGAAAAGGAAATTCAAACACAGTACAGCCATCTCATTAAACTGAGGAGACAGAGATTAGACTTTACAAAGACAGAGACATTAAGATTTAGAGGACAGAATACCAAAGGAGAGAGGTAGCTCCGCAGAGAAAGAGGTTCAAAACTCTACAAGGGATCCTCTCGAGTCTATTGTTGAATACTAAGCAGCACATGCACACAGTGAGACTCCACTAGGCAGAGGAAAGAGCAACTGGGGGGAAATTACTACAGAGCTGTAAAGAACAGCTAACAAAGCAGACAGACAGGAGAGAGATCACAGAATGCATTCAATCCCTAAGGCATGTGATAGGGATCCCAGAAACGTCCTGCTTTCAGTGATGAAGCAAAACTAGCAAAAGAGTAAAGACAACAGCTCTAAACCACCCCAAAACATGTTTTAAAACAAGCCATGAAAGGACAAGCTGGCCAGAAATTTAATCACTGGCCAAAAGCCAAACACCCTTTTAAAGAAGACAACAACAGTCTAGTCGTTCAACATCACATTACAATTCCAACATCCAAAAAAAATTGCTATTTAAGTTTAAAAAGCAAGAAAATCAGTCAAAAGAAACTACCTAGAAATGACAGTGATAATGAAAGTGGCAAAGATTTTTTTAAAAAATATTTATTTATATTTGGCTGTATCAGGTCACATGGGAATTTCTGTCACGGCATACGAGCTTGAGTTTCGGACTCTAGAGCAGACAGGGTCAGTAGCTTCAATGCACAGGAGGAACTGCCCCATGGCATATGGGATTTCAGTTCCCCGACCAGGGATCATCCAACTCAATGCACATGCGTTTGAGCAAGCTCCGTGAGTTGGTGATGGACAGGGAAGCCTGGTGTGCTGCAGTCCATGGGGTTGCAAAGAGTCAGACATGACCGAGCAACTGAACTGAATTGAACAAGGGATCAAACCCACGTCCCCTACAATGCAAGGTGGATTCTTAACCACTGGGCCACCAGAGAAGTCCCCTGAAACTGGCAAAAATTTTATACCAGCTTTTATAACTATGTTCAAGAACCTAAAGAAAAACATGAAAATAAAGAGGAGAGAAATGTAATAACAAATTTCTGTTTTCAGTAATGACAAAGTAAGATCTTACTGTCTAATTCTTCTTCATAAAAATGGTAAAATCTGGAATAATACTAAGAGAGACTTTACATGAAAGCACTGGAGAGTATAAGAGAAGTAGACTCTAATGGAGAGTATATACTTAAAGAAGGGGAGCTGTACAAAGCGAGCTCCTATTCACCCAGCTTTCGGCCTTGGGCAAAGTACACCACACAAAGAGCAGTAGAATACAACACTACAGGCTTTCTAGCCCCGGAAACCAAGAAACTGAGGTCAGAAGAAACATGACCACTAAGAGAATGGAGAAATCCTTAAAGGCAACAACACTAAGAAGGTTATCTACAAATTCTGTCTGCTTATATTTGTCACCCCACATGTACGTGACAGATTGAAAGAAGGTCAGCTAAAGGCAAAAGAGACAATGGCCAAAAAATAAGAACTTACAGTTCAACTCAAGTCAGTCAAGATAACTATTAAAACCAAAGAAACAACACTCACTAGGAAAAAGAACCAACAAAAAAACCAGAATCTCCACAATTTAACATTCTTACTATCCAAAATAAAATCTAAAATTATTTAACATAGGAAGAACCAGGAAAATGAAACACATTCTTAAGAGAAAAGAGTATCAACTGATGAATCCCCAGATCACCCAGGCAGACAAGGGCTTTAAAGCAGATCTAATACCAATCTTCAATAAATTAAACCAATGACAAGACAAAACATGCTAACAACAATGAAAAGAGGGAATTCATGGAGAAAAATAGAAATGATTTTAAAAAGCACTAAATGGAAGTTCTAAAACTAAAAAAATGCAGTATCTGAAATAAATTATTCACTGAAAAAATGACAGGAAAAAAAGTGAACCTGAAGACAGATTAATCAAAATTATCCAATCTGCACATGCATAGAGAGAGAAAAATATTTTTTTTACAATATTTTTTGTAAAATGAACTGACCTTGAAAGGCCTGTTAGACGACATCAAACAGTCCAACATACTTGAACTAGAAACAAATGGTAGGAGAGAGAGACTGAGGGAGAAGAGAATATGTAAAGACTGACCAAACTTTTATAAAATATGGTTAAAGATAGAAGCTTATAGGCATAAGATGCTAGACTTGCTGAAGGGAAATGATACCAGAAGGAAATACAGATCCTCAGACAGGAAAGAAAAACATTAGAAACTGTAAACCCCCAGCTAAGTACAAAAGTTAGTATTATGCCTTTTTCTTTCAGTTTACTTGTAACTTTCTTACTTTTACCATATAGTTGTTGTGATGTTCATAACACACGTGAAAGTGAAAGTCACCCAGTCAAGTCCAACTCTTTTCGACCCTATGGACTATACAGTCCATGGAATTCTCCAGGCCAGAATATTGGAGTGGGCAGCCTTTCCCTTCTCCAGTGGATTTTCCCAACCCAGGGGTCAAACCCAGGTCTCCCACATTGAAGGCGGATTCTTTACCAGCTGAGCCACAGGCGAAGCCCATAATATATTAGATATAATTAAAAAAAAAAAAAAACTGCAGCATAAAAACAAGGAAAGTAGGAAATACAACTGACTTATTCTATACATTTCTAAATTTTTCATGAAGTGGGCAGTGAAAAGTTAAGGATATACACTGTATCCCTCAAGAAACCACTTAATAAATACTACAGATGAAATGCCAATAGGAAAGGAAAGTTAAAATAAAATTCTCAAAAAGTAAAAAAAAATATTAAAATAAGAAAGAACAGAGAACACTAACATAAAAATAATAAAACGACAGACTCATAACCAACCATCAGAGATAAACCTGCTGGTCTGCTGTCCTGTTGATAATATTTTTTGTTACTTGTTCAGAGTTTTGTTTTTAAAAGAGAAATACTTGCGGTATTTCCCTATTAGAAGAGCTTTGGGATCCTCCTTCTCCCTTCACACTTAAAAGTAAAACTGATTTCTAATGGATTTCTTACTTAAAAAGTTTTGAGGGTTGCTGTTTTTTAATTCAACAATTAGTGTTTAGATCAACCAATACGAGAGCAGCAACTGAAGAATAATAACGGCTCAAGGTGGGACTGAGATAACAGCAAGCAGAGAAAGGTAAAAATGACCTTCACCAGGGTCCCTCTAAGGAGCCTGCCTGTTTCTACACTGTTCAGAACTATGTACTTCAAACTGTTTATACTGAGAGAATCTTCAGGTTATTAGAAGGCATGCAAGACAACTGTATAACAGAACTGTAAGGATTTCTTTCCTCTTGCAGTTACTCTGAGGTTCTATTGATTATTAAGATGCATAGTATGTGTGCTGAGTTAATTTCTACCTAGAATTCAAGGGTTCTGGTTTTGAGAGTCTGATCAGGTTAAAATCTTAACCTGATCTGAGGAAAGAGTTTTTTCCTTTGCAAGAATTACAACTATGCTGGTGAAGGGAGGTGTTCTTAGACCATAAGCAAATTAGCAAACATTCTATAAGGAAACTGTATATCATCTTTAAAAGTATCAAAGTCATAATGGTCAAAAAAAACTTTAGGAACTATTCCAGACAGAATGAAACTAAATAGATGTGAGATCTAAATGTAACATGTGATTCTGGACTAGATACTCTTGCTGCTGCTGCTAAGTCGCTTCAGTCGTGTCCGACTCTGTGCGACCCCACAGATGGCAGCCCACTGGGCTCCGCCATCCCTGGGATTCTCCAGGCAAGAACACTGGAGTGGGTTGCCATTTCCTTCTCCAATGCATGAAAGTGAAAAGTGAAAGTGAAGTTGCTCAGTTGTGTCTGACTCAGCGACCCCATGGACTGCAGCCTACCAGGCTCCTCCGTCCATGGGAGTTTCCAGGCAAGAGTACTGGAGTGGGATGCCATTGCCTTCTCCGGATACTCTTGCTAGTAAGGGTGTTTTGGGGAAAACTAAAAAAAATAGTTAAATGGGATTATAGGATTAGATGGCAGTAATACATCAATGTTCACTGTCTGATTTTAATGGCTGTATTGTGGTTATTGTAGGACAACATCCTCCTTTGAAGGAAATATTCAATAAAGTATGAGGGGTAACAGAGGATTATGTTGGTGACATACCTTCAAATGGCTCAAAAAAAAGTTATTTGCACTGTACTTGAAACTATTCTTTACATTGGAGATTGCTTTCAAGGTATTTTTTTTTCCCTAAGCAGATACAGCTATAGATTAACATATTTATATAATTACTTTCCATGCAAAGAATCAGGAAAATGTGACCCAACACCAGGGAGAAAACATCAGACCTAGAACTGATGAACAGCAGAACTAGTAGATGAGGATTTAAAACACCTATTACGAATGTGTTCAAGGATTAAAAAAAAAAAAAATGAATACAACAAAGAGAAATACATAAACTATTTTTAAAATTAAATGAAACTTTTATAGCTGAAAAAGGCAGTAACTGAAATTTTAAAATTCATTGTATGAGCTTAACAGAAGGATCAGTGAACCTGAAACAGGAAATAGAACCTATACAAATTGAAGCACAAAGAGAAACAGGCAAGAAAAGAAAAAGAATCAAAGGACAAGTAAGATAATAACTATTTAACATGTGTATAGGACTTGCCTGTTGGTCCAATACCGCACTCCCAACCCAGGGGGCCTGGGTACAGTCCCATGTGCCACAACCAGAGATCCTGCATGCCGCAACTAAGACCCAGTGCAGCCAAATAAATAAATTAAAATATTTAAATAAATAAATTTGTAAAAGATTATTTAAAAACACATGTATAATTGAAGTACTAGAAAAAGGAGAAAACAGAAAACAAAATAGGAAAATATTAAAGCTATACTGACTTAAAATACTCCAAATTTTATTTTTTTTTAAATCAATCCACAGGCCTAAGAAGATAAACTTCAAGCAAGACTACCCCACACAAACCACCATTATCACTAAGGAACACAACAATAAACTACTGAGATAAAAGAGAAAACTCCAAAAGCAGATAAAGAAAAATGGCAAAGGGAATAAAGATAGCAATAAATGATGACTCCCTAAACAAACAAATAAATAAAAGCCAAACTAGAAGACAATCTTAACAAGTTATTAGCTGCTGAAAGAAAATAACTATTCAACAAGAATTCTACACCCAGCAAAAATGTTTCAAATAGGAAGGTGGAAAAAAGACATTTTCAGACAAATGTAAACTGACAAAATTTATTACCAAGAGAAGTGTACTACTATATGACAAGTTAAAGTATACAATTTAAGGTTATCACATTCTACATTCAGTTCAGGTCAGTTGCTCAGCTGTGTCCAACTCCTTGCAACCCAGTAAACTGCAGCATGCCAGGCCTCCCTGTCCATCACCAACTCATGGAGTTTACTCAAGCTCATGTCCATTGAGTCAGTGATGCCATCCAACCATCTCATCCTCTGTTGTCCCCTTCTCCTCCTGCCCTCAATCTTTCCCAGCATCAGGGTCTTTTACAATGAGTCAGTTCTTCGCATCAGGTGGCCAAAGTATTGCACTTTCAGCTTCAGCATCAGTCCTTCCAATGAATATCCAAGACTGGTCTCCTTTAGGATGGACTGGTTGGATCTCCTTGCAGTCCAAAGGACTCTCAAGAGTCTTCTCCAACACCATAGTTCAAAGGCATCAATCAATTCTTCGGTGCTCAGCTTTCTTTATAGTCTAACTCTCACAGCCATACATGACTACTGGCAAAACCACAGCCTTGACTAGATGGACCATTGTTGGCAAAGTAATGTCTCTGCTTTTTATTTTATTTTATTTTGTCTCTGCTTTTTAATAAGCTGTCTAGGTTGGTCATAGCTTTCTTCCATGGAGCAAGCGTCTTGATTTCACGGCTGCAGTCACCATCTGCAGTGATTTTGTAGCCAAAAAAAATAAAGTCTGTCACTGTTTCCACTGTTTCCCCATCTATTTGCCATGAAGTGATGGGACCAGATGCCATGATCTTAGTTTTCTGAATGCTGAGTTTTAAGCCAACTCATACATTACAATGGAGAAGGCAATGGCAACCCACTCCAGTACTCTTGCCTGGAAAATCCCATGGACAGAGGAACCTGGTAGGCTGCAGTCCATGGGGTCACTAGGAGTCGGACACGACTGAGCGACTTCACTTTCACTTTTCACTTTCATGCACTGGAAGATGTGTATAAGAGACAGGGTGAAGGGAGGTGTTCTTAGACCATAAGCAAATTAGCAAACATTCTATAAGGAAACTGTATATCATCTTTAAAAGTATCAAAGTCATAATGGTCAAAAAAAACTTTAGGAACTATTCCAGACAGAGGGGGGGGCGGGCCTGGTGGGCTGCCGTCTATGGGGTCGCACAGAGTCAGACACGACTGAAGCAACTTAGCAGCAGCAGCAGCATACATTACAACATTATACATTAAGTGGTATAATATTATTTGAGGGTAAACTATAATAAAGATATATACTGTAAACTCCACAGCAAACTGCAATGAAATTAAAGAGAGAGGTAGCAGAGAAGCTAGCAAACAGGATGAAATAAAACAACTAAAGACATGCACACCCCTAAGTTAATTTAAAAGAAGTCAGGTAAAGTGTGAGGGAAAACAAGCCCCAAAAGAGATGAAAAAATACAAAATAAATAGCAAGATGTTAACTTAATCACAGTGATGATTACATTAAATGTCAATTAACTATATGAACTAATTAAGAAATAGAAATCATGAGAGAGTTTCCTGGTGGCCTAATGGTTAGAGTTCAGCCTTCCTGATTGGTGGAAGAAACTGAGATTTTGCAAGCTGCACAGCATGTCCCCCTCCCCCGCCCTGGCAAACAAACAAACAAAAACATCAGACTAGACAAAAAAAAAGGAGAGAGGGAGAGAGCCAACTATAAGTGACTATAAGCAAAGCACTTTAGGGGACTTCCCCGTTGGTCCAGTGGTTAAGAATCCACCTGCCAATACAAGAAACATGTGTTGGATCCCTGATCCAGGAAGTTTCTACCTGCTATGAGGGAACTAAGCCCGTGGGCCACAACTACTGAGCACCTAGAGCCCATGTTCCACAACAAAAGAAGCCACTGTAATTAGAAGCCCAACTGCAACTAGAAAGTAGCTCCCACTTACCACAACTAGAGAAAGTCTGAGCACAACAACAAAGACCCAGCATAGCCACATTAATTAATTAAATAGAGATGATAAAATTGAAAGGATATAAAAGCACCATACCAATACAAGTTATAAGATAAATGGCTACATTAATATTAGACAAATAGACTTCAGAATATTAAGATATTCCCAGAGAAAAAAGAGTACATTTCATGTACTTATATGTACTTACATCCTGAAGTGTATATGCCTGAAAATGTAGCATCAAAGCATATAAGAATAGAAAGGAGATATAGGAAAATATACTACTATAGTTGTAGTATAGTATTTGTGATTCCAATAATCCTCTTAATAATTAATAGAGGTACACAGATATATCAGTAAATATACAGGAAATCAGTCCTGAATATTCACTGGAAGGACTGATGCTGAAGCTTAAACTCCAACACTCTCGCCACCTGATGTGAAGAACTGACTCATTAGAAAAGATCCTGATGCTGGGAAAGACTGAGGGCAGGAGGAGAAGGCGATGACAGAGGATGAGATGGTTGGATGGCATCACCAACTCAATGGACATGAGTCTGAGTAAGCTCCAGGAGTTGGTGATGGACAAGGAGGCCTGGTGTGCTGCAGTTCATGGGGTCACAAAGAGTTGGACACGACTGGGCGACTGAACTGAACTGAACTGATGCTGGGAAAGACTGAGGGCAGGAGGAGAAGGCGATGACAGAGGATGAGATGGTTGGATGGCATCACCAACTCAATGGACATGAGTCTGAGTAAGCTCCAGGAGTTGGTGATGGACAAGGAGGCCTGGTGTGCTGCAGTTCATGGGGTCACAAAGAGTTGGACACGACTGGGCGACTGAACTGAACTGAACTCATACAGAAGACTTAAACAACACTATCAACCAATTTGACTTGACATTTATAGAATTACTACATGCATAAAGAGCAGAATATAAATTATTTTCAAATTCATGTGGAACATTCACTAAGTATACAATATGAAGAGCCATGCTGCTGCTGCTGCAGCTAAGTCGCTTCAGTCATGTCCAACTCTGTGCGACCCCACAGATGGCAGCCCACCAGGCTCCGCCATCCCTGGGATTCTCCAGGCAAGAACACTGGAGTGGGCTATGAAGAGCCATAAAACAAGCCAAAAAGTTTAGAATAATTTAATAATGTTTTCTGAACATAATGAAATTAAACCAGAACTCAGTAACAACAACAAAAAAAAAACTTGCAAATTGCAAATATTCAGAAATTAGACAAGATAGTCAATAGTTTATTTCTATATCCCATGTGATTTCTTCTTTAACCTATGAGTCACTTAAATCATAGGAAGAATAGAAAAAAAGCATATAAATATGTGTTGTATACAGTTACAGTATACTAAGAAAAATTTG
>SJYT01029515.1:739219-770895 GCA_006410635.1 Cephalophus harveyi
GTCTGAGTGAACTCCGAGAGATGGTGATGAACAGGGAGGCCTGGCGTGCTGCGATTCATGGGGTCGCAAAGAGTCGGACACGACTGAGCGACTGAACTGAACTGAACTGAATCTCCTGCTGCACTGGCAACAAAGGATAGTTTATCCCTTTATAGAGAATCCCATCATAACCGTGAAAGACTGAGGGTTGCCCTGCTTCCCTTCTGCCCAACTCCTGTGAACAGGATGGGGAGAGGGGAGCAAATCTGTAAGAAGAGCCAACACCTATCTAGCTTGAATAATCCTAGCCCAAGGCAAAGTCTGTTGGTGTTTAGTCACTGCACATCTGCAAAGAGTCAGACACGACTGAGCGACTGAACTGAACTGAAACAGAGGATGAGATGATTGGATGGCATCAATAACTCAATAGACATGAGTTTGAGCAAACTCCGGGAGACAGTAAAGGACAGGGAAGCCTTGTGTGCTGCAGTCCATGAGGCCATGGGATCGCAAAAAGTTGGACACAATTTAGTGACTGAAAAAAAAGTATGTTTTAACATTTTTTAATTTTTTCATATATTTATGACTAACAATGAGGATTTACAATGTTTGACAAAAACATGTAAAAGTCACAGAACACTCATAACTTTTCTCATTGAGTATTAAGACTGATTAGCTAGGTTTTAACTTGCATAGTCATTTGTATTGTCCCACCCTACTAAGCAAAGTGAGGATTGTCTGTACTTGTAAGTTCCAGCACATCAAGGTATTTAGTATTTCACAACTAAAGAGAAACCATCAAAGGGACTTCCTTAGTGGTCCAGTGGCTAAGATTCTGCACTCCCAATGTGGGGGGCCTGGGTCTGCTCCCAGGTCAGGGAACTAGATCCCACATGCTTCAACTAAGAGTTCACATGCAGCAAGTAAGACCCAGCCCTGCCGAATTAATCGACTTAAAAAAAAAAAAAAACTATTAAAAAAGAGAGAAAGAAACTACCTTTTCCTTTGTTTGTTAAAATCCACTTAAACAAAAAAGGAATATGAACTCAAATTGGATGATGTTAAGAAGATTGTGTTGAAGGTTTATAGTGACTGAGAACTGCTGCCATCTTTACATGCAATTCCCCAAACGTGTTTTTAAATTACCCAACACACACACACCCAATGCTGAGAGTAAACAAAAAAGGAATATGAACTCAAATTGGATGATGTTAAGAAGATTGTGTTGAAGGTTTATAGTGACTGAGAACTGCTGCCATCTTTACATGCAATTCCCCAAACGTGTTTTTAAATTACCCAACACACACACACCGAATGCTGAGAGACAGGCTTCCTGAAGAGTTATTTGTCCTCTGTGATAGTATACTACTTCATGCTTGTCCTCATCCCTTGCATGCTGGGCACAACAATGAATACGTGATAGAAATAATATGGTATAGTAACATTAGAGTCAGACCTCAACTTGAATATTATCTCTACCAGACTTTTCTGCAACCTTAAATTACTTATTAGGGTTTCAATTTCTTAATCTATGAAATAAGGATAATAATGCCTTCTTTTTGGAATTATAGTAAATGTCAAAAAAGATAAGATATGAAGTGCTTAGCAAACTGTGATACATAGTAAGCACTTACATATAGCTATTATCACCATTATCATTATCCTTAATATTTCTATCATTATTGTAAATCTTTTAATCATGATAAAGTTGCTTTGCTTTAAGCACATTATTGTGCATGCATGCTAGCTGCTTCAGTCATGTCCAACTCTTTCCTAACCCATGGACTGTAGCCTACCAGGCTCCTCTGTCCATGGGATTCTCCGGGCAAGAATACTGAAGTAGGTTGCTATTTCCTACTCCACGGGATCTTCCTAATCCCAGGGATCAAAACTCATGTCTCCTGCATTGGCACACAGATTCTTTACCACTGCACCACCTGGGGAGCCCAAACACATTATTAATTTGCCTATTTTTCAAAGATAAAGTCTCATATTCAGATATGAATAGACACACACTACTTACTGGGTAAGAAGGCTGCCCTTAAATTCTTTTTCTACCATGGAAGATCATTTTCTTCCACAGTACATGTGCAAAGGGCAGCCAACACTCACTCATCCTCTTCTTGGACTCCCTGATACCTAGTCTGCTCAGAGTTTCCTCTTCTGAGGACATTAAGAACCAAAGCCATTTCCCATTTCTCAGAGCTATCTGTCAGAACAATAGTATCTTGCTCTCTCATATCTCACATGACTTAACTGTCAGTTTTCTCTTTTGATTCTAATCCTTGACTCTAAACTAACAGTCATTATTACCTATATTGACCCATAAAGCTGCAAAGGACCTAAAGTCCAACTGAAGCCATCCCTTTTCTCTACCAAACAATTGTCTAGTTGCTAAGTCATGTCTGACTCTCCTGTGGCCCCATGGACTGTAGCCCACCAGGCTCCCCTGTCCATGGAATTTTCCAGGCAGGAATAGTGGAGTGTGCTGCCATTTTCTCCTCCCTAGATCTTCCTGACCCAGAGACCAAACCCAAGTCTCCTGCATTGGCAGGCAGATTCTTTACCACTGAGCCACCAGCGAAGCCCACCAAACAATTAATTCCCTCTAAACTATGTGAGTTAGCCTAGCAAGGTCTATTTTAACACTTTTAGTAACAGAAAGCCCTCTCCCTCTCGAATCAATCCATTCAATGATTATAACTTTTTAATTTTCCTTATGTTGAACCAAAATCTCTCCCCTTACAAGTAGTTTCCACCCATAGGCTCTAATTTCACATTCTAGAAAAATACAGTTTATCTATTCTATACTACAGCCCAATCAACATTTGAAGATTCCTGAGTTTCACTTTTCCACATTACACATTTCTAGTTCAGAAGGCACAATTTTAAGCCCCTTCTCTCATGGACCTCCTCTGGACCGTGTATGGGCTTGTCAAAGTGATCTAACAACAAACATGTAAAGCACTTCCTTTTCCAACATTTGAGCTGCCAAATAATTACACTATAAATGATCCCTTTGTCCATATCCATCCATTACTATGTAAAAATTATTAATTTAACTAATAGTTCAGAAAAAGTAACTCTCAGACTAAATCACAGTTTAAAGAAAATGGTACTAAGTAATTAACCTTTAGTTAAAATAATTTATATTTTAAAAAATAAATTAAAAAAAATTTTTAATGGTACTAGAAGTCTTGAAAACAACCAGTTTTTTTTTTTTTTTTTAATCCTAGTCAATTACCGGGGAACACAATAAAGGAGGATCAGCAGGCATGAAAGTCTTGTCTCTTTCCCACAAAACCAAACACATGTCTGGGGGAAAAAGACCCAACAATGGGAAGGTTAGCTAAAAAAGAGTTTTGCTTCCTGTCCTGAGAAAGTTGAGCCAATTAAAAGAAGGCAGTAATAGTGAGCCAAAAAATATTCTCCGTACCTTGCCAGAAACAGGTACCTGAAGGATCAAATATTGTGCTCTTAAAACTTGACCAAAGTAAACTACAAAAAAGAAGTGGCAGATTTTTCCTGAGCTCTCCTCGCCTGGCAAGAAGGTCCATCCGGGGAAATACACACGCAGAGCCCCAAGGAACCAGTCAGGGGCAGCAACTGGAAGAGGACTCTTCCCCAAGTCCTCAGTAGGTGCAGTCAGTGCAAGTACTGTCCTCAGAAGAACCTCTACCTTTGTCAGGCAGTCGGAGAGGAGGCAGGGTGGAGCAGGGACTGGAACCCTTGTGCCCTTAGAGGCCTGGCACGAGCCGGAAGGTACTGACTAGATGCGCCGTCTGCCTTCGGACGCAAAGAGATAGCCGAATGATCGGACTCCGAGAGGAGGTGATCTCTGGTACCCGAAGACATTCCGGGTGGGAGGTGGCTGGGGGTACGGACAGGGGTCGGGATCTGACACTGGGAAAACCGTTCCCTGTAAAGTGACCGGAGAGGTCTCACGGGAACAGAGAAAGAGGAAGGGAAAGACCGTATTTTCACGTATTTGGGGGAAGACTGAGCCAGGACCTGTTCCCTTCCCCTGCGCCCTTATGACGAACGTGGTGACAGGAACAGTGGGAGCAGGTGTCCCGGGCCCTCATTCAAACGAGCAGAGTCCCCCAGTGTCCCGAGCTCTTCTCGGGCTGCCCCCACTCGCGCCTCAGGCAGCGGAACCCCATTCCCAACCCTGCCCCTCGGGCTTTCCCTCGGGTCCAGCATCCGCCCCGCAATCTCAAGGCCCCCTCAACCCGTCCAGACTGGCCCTCCTCACTCGCCACCTTGGACCGCTCTAGCTGCTGCCTTCCTCCGCAACATTCCCGTTCCGGCCCCCTGGCCCGGGCTCCCCTACGCCACCTCCCCCGGCCAGGCCCGGTGCCTCCCCGGGCGGCCAGGTCCGCCCTCTGCCTTCCTCACGCGGCGTCTCGCCCTCAGACCGGCGCCCTCCCTCCCTCGCTCCCGCCTCAGGCCGGCACCCGCACTCACAGAACTCTGCGATGTACCAGGTCACCGCGTAGTTCTCCTCGCACCAGTCCAGCGTGGAGGTCGTTGGACCCCAGTAGCCCTCGCGGTCCCCGGCGGGAGCCATCGCGCGCGCCGCCGCCGCCCAAGCGCTCCACTGGCTGCGATCGGCTCCGCGGGCTCCCAGGCCGGCTCTGGCCCTGCTGGCGCGCTAGTCTAGCGTCCCGCCCGCCCTCCGTCCCCGAGGGGCGGGGCCCGGCGCCGTCAGCGACCCGCCGGGCCCGAGACCCCGCCCACCGCGGCCGGCGCCGAGCCCAGGCCGAGGGCCGGGGACCGCCCTGCCCCCTCCTTCCTCGGGAAGGGGTGTGACCTGGGCCGCCGGCCCCGCCTAGACACGCCCTTGGCTGTGGGTTAGGCGTTCCTGACATCGCCGAGGCAGATTTCTCTCTGAACCTCTGAGTTTCTGTAGGAGGGGCGATTAATTTTATTGAGGCGGGGGTGGGATGAAGGCTGCAATCAAGCCCTGGCTTGATGAAACCTGTGCACGGATGCGCCTCAGTTTTTACTTGGTCACAGGCCTCCAGAGGAGCCCAGAAACCGACTGCTCCAGGCCCGCCGGGGACTCCCAGGAAACAAACAATAATTTTCTGATAAAGGTATAAGTGTCAGTCAGTTCAGTCGCTCAGTCGTGTCCGACTCTTTGCGACCCCATGGACTGTCGCCCGTCATATTCCTCTGTCCATGGGATTTCCCAGGCAAGAATACTGGAGTGGGTTTCCATTTCCTCCTCCAGGGTATATTCCCCACTCAGGAATCGAACCCAGGTCTCTTGCATCTCAAGCAGATTCTTTACCGTTTGAGCCACTGCGGAACAACAAATCCTGGTCCCAGAAAAAAGAAGGGGGAGAGGACACTTTGAGAGCCTAAAACAACAGTGCAGCCAGAACCCTAAAGCCTGCTTCCCTTTGGGCTTCCAAGCCGAGAAGTTTCCACCGTCTAGCAATCTATAATTGTGCCCTGTTCTTCGGGCAACCCACAGCCTCCCCTACTACCAGCTTCAAGACCTTAATACTTCACAGAGCTGCTGGAGGGATCTTTTTAAAACACAAATGCACGCCCCCTGACCCTAGAGTTCAGCTACATCAAACTCTTCCCTAGCTCAGAAGGTACAGGGTCCATTCTCATCTTCCTGCCTTTGCACCTGCCTTTCAACTGGGACTGCTGACCTTCCTCTGTCTTCATTGACTAATTTCCAATGGACCTTTAGAATCTGGCTTCCTGAAACCCTCCTGACGCTTACCCCCAATAGCTCCTTTGACCTTTGTTCATATCCTCCAGTGAAAGATACATCCTGATCTGAAAGTCTCATTTCCATCTTTACCTCCTAACATCCAGGATTCTGCCTGACCATGCACTTTGCAACACAGAGTATAGTTAAGGATGACACAACTGCAATTTAATATTTTCTAAAGAAATAAGTCAGGTAAGATGTAATAAAAGGTAAAAGAGAAAACAAGGAGAGATGAGGCAACCCACAGCCTCTCTACAAAATGTCTATAGCAGATAATAGATGCAGAACCTTTACTGGCAGTGTGCAAACCTAGGAATAGAGGCTGAGTGTTTAATAGAAATAGTAGGATATCAAAATTTTTCTTTTGAACAGCAGACATTGAGCTGCTATGTACTCAGCCTTTGGCTGAATGCTAGGAACACATGGGAACTTCCCTGCTGGGTCAGTGTTAAAGAATCCGCCTGCCAATGCAGGAGTCGCAGGTTTGATCCCTGGGTTAGGAAGATTTCCCCGAGGAGGAAATGGCAACTCACTCCAGTATTCTTGCCTGGGAAATACCACAGATAGAGGAGCAACATAGACTACAGTCCATGGAGTTGTAAAGAGTCGGACAAGACTTAACAACAGTAGGAACACATGGAGGTAAATAGAAGACATCCAAGATGGCAGTCTCTAAAGAGAGAAATAATACTGAGGAGTGGGAAAACTTTTATTTCTAGTCATGTTTTGTCCTTTAAAATTTCTGTCTCGGGTATGTTCTTAATATATATAATAATCATAAATATATATAATTTATAAATGAATATATATATTTGTATATTCAATATGAATATGCAGAAATACATACAAGTGATTTGTTGATGAGATTTCAATAAAAACTGTAGACACCATAACTGTAGACTGTGATAATACTTGTTGCTAGAAGTAAAGCAAAAATTAGGGTGTTGTGGGAGCCATTAAGTGGAAAGAATCTCTAACTCAGCCAAGTGACCCAAAGCAGAAGATGAGGGCTTGGCTACATCAATACCTAGCACATTAACAGTTGCAGGCAGAGGGGACCTACAATGATCAGGACAAAATTTAGGAGAGAAAAATCACTTAAGAGAATTATTTGTTGCTGTTGCTATTTAGTCAATAAATCCTGTCCAACTCTTTTGCAACCCAATGGATGGTAGCCCACCATGCTCCTCTGTCCATGGGATTTCCCAGGCAAGAATACTAGAGTAGTTTGCTGTTTCCTTCTCCAGGGGATCTTCTAGACCCAGGGATTGAACCCATGTTTCCTGCATTGCAGAATTCTTTACCGCTGAGCCACCAGGGAAGCCCAAAAGAAATATTAACTAATCAATAAAGAGAAAAGGTAAACTACAGTAGTATCACTGAGAAAACACAAAGTGGATTTCATAGACCCTTGAGCAATTTCTGTCTTCCTTTCTCTTTTCTAAAAAACTTAACCCCCAACCCAGTATCAATGCAATGCATGAAAATATAAGGAAACAGAGCAACCAAAACTATCTCGAAAAAGAAGAAGGAGGATTTACACTTCCCGATTTCAACACTTATTACAAACCTACACCAATCAAAACAGTGTAGTACTGTCATATGGATAAACCTGTAGATCAGTGGAACAGAATTGAGACTCCAGAAATAAACTATAAATTTATGGTCAGTTGATTTTCACAAGGATGCTAAGGGAAGGAATAGTCTTTTCAACTGGTGTTGTAACAACTGGATGTTGTTGCTTGGTCCTAAGTTATGTCCAACTCTTTTTGTGACCCAATGGACTGTAGCCCACCAAGCTGCTCTGTCCATGGGATTTCCTAGGCAAGAATACTGGAGTAGGTTACCTTTTCCTCCACCCAGGGATTGAATCCATGTCTCCTGCATTGGCAGGCAGACTCTTTAGCACTGAGCCACCAGAGAAGCCCAACAACCGGATATCCATATGCAAAAGAATGAAATGAGATTCCTTCTAATTCCTTCTAAATGAAATGAGATTCCTTCTTTAAAAAATTCCTTTTTTATAGATGCCCTAAAAAATTTAATTTAAATGAATCATAGACTTACATGTAAGAGCTAAAACTATAAATGGATTATCAATTCTCCAGACCAGAATACTGGAGTGAGTAGCCATTCCCTTCTCCAAGGGATCTTCCCAACCCAGGGATTGAACCTAGGTCTGCCTCGTTGCAGGTGGATTCTTTACCAGCTGAGCCACAAGAGAAAGGTCCATCTGGTCAAAGCTGTGGTTTTTCCAGTAGTCATGTATGAATGTGAGAGTTGGACTAAACAAAAAGCTGAGCACCAAAGAATTGATGCTTTTGAACTGTGGTGTTGAAGCAGACTCTTGAGGGTCCCTTGGACTGCAAGGAGATCCAACCAGTCCATCCTAAAGGAAATCAGTCCTGAATATGCATTGGAAGGACTGATGCTGAAGCTGAAACTGCAATAGTTTGGGCACCTGATGTGAAGAATTGACTCATTGGAAAAGACCCTAATACTAAGAAAGATTAAAGGAGGGAGGAGTAGAGGACAACAGAGGATGAGATGGCTGGATGGCATCACCGACTCGATGGACATGAGTTTGAGCAAGCTCCAGGAGTTGGTGATAGAAAAGAAGCCTGGTATGCTGCAGTCCATGGGGTCACAAAGAGTTGGACACGTCTATGCGACTGAACTGAACTGAAAATGATAAACTCTTAGGAATATACATAAAAGTAATTATTTGTTGTGACCTCCCTGGTGTCACAACAATTGGTGGCCCAATGGTTTAGAATCCCCCTGCTACTGCAGGGGATACAGATTTGATCCCTGGTCCAGGAAGATCCCACAAGCTGCAGAGCAACTATGTCTGTGCACTGAAAGTACAAGTGGCCAATAATCACATGTATAGACGTTCATGTTTGCCATACTAGAAATGCAAATAAAAAACCACAATCAGATACTACTTTACACACACTAAGAAAACCAATATTAAAGAAAGATGTGGAGAAACTGGAACCGTCATGCATTGCTGCTATGTAAAATAATGCAGCCACTTTGAAAAACAGTTCCTTAAAATGCTAAGCAGCGTTACCATATGAACCTAACAATTCTACTTCTAGGTATATACTAGTAAAGTGAAGTCGCTCAGTCGTGTCCAACTCTTTGCAACCCCATGGACTGTAGCCTACCAGGCTTCACTGTCCATGGGATTCTCTAGGCAAGAATACTGGAGTGGGTTACCATTTCCTTCTCCAGGGGATCTTCCTGACCCAGGGATCAAACCCGGGTCTCCCGCATCGGAGTCAGACGCTTTAACCTCTGAGCCACCAGGGAAGGTATATACTAAGAGAATTGAAAACACATGTCCAAAAAATGTACAAAGATGTTCATAGCAGCATTATTCACAATAACCAAAAAGTGGGAACAAAGCAAGTTCCATTAACTGATGAATAAAATAATAATAAAGTGTTGACTACCCATATGTATGTCAGTCACTCAGTCGTGTCCAACTCTGCGATCCTATGGACCGTAGCCAACCAGGCTCATCTGTCCATGAGATTCTCCAAGCAAAAATATTGGAGTGGGTTGCCATTTCCTCCTCCAATGTCAGCCAACTTAGTATAGTCTAAAGTCTTAGCATGCGCTAGCTTGAGTCCTTCAGAAATACATCTGGCAAAGCGTCTCTGTTGTGGGAACTGTTTGGCTCCCAGTAGGGAGGAGGGCTATTTCGTGTTCCTTCTTTCCCCTTGTCTCACGTTCAAGCCATACATCTCCAAAAGTAGTAGCTATCCCCAAAACTTGAGTTTTCGAGTCAGGAGTCAGCGTCTGTCCAAAGACATACGTTGCATCTCTCCAAGTAAGCTCATAAAGGAAAGTTGGTCCCATAAAGACTTCATGTACTTTTTGGATCCTCCAAATAGTCTCAACTGCAATCGGTACTGTTTGAATTTCTACCAAGACTGAGGCAACCCCTCCTGGAAGGGTGCCCTGACTCAGCCTGTTCAGTTGGGAGCCCCGGATACAGGAGCAAAGTAAGAGGACAGGAGGGAACTGAAGGTTTCACACCGAAATCTTCACCCTTAGGACACAAATCTGGCCTGTCTCACAGAGAGATAACAAGCAACATATATGGCACATCTACCCATTTCTCTTGTTTTCTACAGATTGAACTTAAAGGGGTGGTTCTTGGAACTCCTAGCTATTCCTATGGGTATAGAATACCCATATAATGGAATATTATTCCATATAGTGGAATATTATTTGTCAATGAAAAGAAATGAAACACTGATACATAATACAATGTGGATGAGCCTTGAAAACATACTGCACCAAAGAAGTCAAACACTAAAGGGTCCATATTGTACGATTCTGTTCATACAAAACATCCAGGGTAGGCAAATCTATTAGTGATAGAAAATAAATTAGTTGTTGGCAAAGAAGTGGGTAGGAATGCAGAGTGACTGCTAGCAGGTACACATTGGTTTTCTTTGGGGTTGAGGAAAGAGTTCTAAAATTAGTTTGTGGTAATGGTTGCACAACTCAGTAAATATGCAAAAAAAACCTGCATTGAGTTGTATGTTTTAAATTGCACACTTAATGTTCTAAATAGCTGAATTGTGTGATATGTGAGTTATATGTTAATACACCTTTCTGTAAAATACATTCTAATGTTGAAAAATTTAGAAACTATACAAAAAAGTGTTAAAAAAAAAAAAAGGAAATCACTGTAATCTCACAAACTAGCAATAACCATTGTCAACATTGAAGTATATTTTCTTTGAGCATTTTATATATGGATTTTTTTCACTTGGTGCTAACAATGACTTTATACATCATATTTTTTTCAAAAGCATTTCTCATGCCACTAAAACACTTGTAAATGTTATGATCATTCAGTCACTAAATCCTGTCTGTCTCTTTTGAGACTAGTGGACTGTAGCCTGCCAAGCTCTTCTCAGTCCATGGGATTTGCCAGGCAAGAATAATGGAGTAGGTTGCCATTTCCTTCACCAAATATAAAAGTTATATTCAATTTCATTGATATACCACAATTTACTTAATTATTAAATACCCATGTTACTAGTCCCTTACTACTGAGTATTTAGGTTATTTCCAATGCCTATATTTATTTTTCAACTAGCAAATGAGAATCTTAATTTTGAAAGCTTTAACCAGATTCCTACTAGAAACCTTTATACTAGTTCCTAAGACAAAGAAATCCCAACTGTAATCCATTTTTTCCACATGAGATGCAACTTGTGCCATAACTTCTTAACTGCAAAGGAAAATTTGAATCTACAAAGACTGAATGTGTAGGCTCACCAGATTAAGTGATCTTACGACCTACAAGTTACCCCTTAGCCTCTCTTACAGTGAGGTGCAGGCAAGGCTGTCTACCAACACTTCCTAGCCCCCATCTGTAGGGGATATTAGAGCATTGCCCAGGTGCAACAAACCTGGGGAACACAGCCCTAGGCTTCCCTGGGAAGAGTCTCCAGACACCCAGCCTGGGTTGGGTCCTCTATATTCCTGCAGCCCCTGGGTTTCCTTCCACCATAGCTCTTCTCACACTTCACGGTAGTCTGCTTAGGAGTTGATCTTCCATACAGAACCTGTCTCATTCTATTTCTGTGTCTCCAATCTCTCACTTGGGCCTGATACAAAATTGATGTTCAGGGAATATTTATAGTAATATAGTAATAATAATAAAGCATAACAACAATAATAATCAGGTAACATTTATTAAACATTTACATGGGCCAGGTTCTGTTGAGTCCTTATATATATTAACTTAAAGACTGAGCTGAACTGAAACCTTACAACAACCCTACGATGCTATGATACAACCCTAGATACTATTCTCTCCCTCATTTCATAATTAGGGAAATTGAAGTATAAGAAAGTTGAATTACTTGCCTGAATATACATGACTACTGGGTAGCAGAAATAAAATTTAAAAAAATTTTTTAAATCTTCTCTTATATGACAGCAACACAGTGAATTTATCCAATTTCCTGAGATGAATATAAGTTGTTTCCTATTTTGGCTATTATAACCAATTATACCCTGAACATTCATTTTTCTAAATCTGATACGTGTGCAAAAATTTCTTTAATATATTACCTGTGAATGGAAGTGTCTTTGCACCTTCAAATTTCTCGGATAACACCATATAGTTTACCAAAGTGATTGTATCAAGTTACATTTCTACAATAAAATTATGTTTAATAATATAAAATGTATTTATACAAATAAAAATAAAACCCACAATAAAAAATGGATAAATAATAAAAAATACAAAGAATCACTTGAAATTTCATCACTTGGTAGCAACCACTGGTAATATTTTAGTATATAAATAGCCAAACATTTTCCTCTGTGTGGGCGTGTGTGTATACGTTTTATTAACCACAGACATATATATATTTTGTCAAAATAGAACTTAAAAGTGCAGATCACTTTGGAGCTTCCTGTTGTCAGTTACAATACATGATAAGAGTTAAAGAATAAATGCTTTATGCACATGCTGATGCTTATGCTTCCAGGAGCATCATTACTGTAATCATCACACCCAATCCTAGACACTGATACTTAACTGACACTTTTATGGGAGCCCCAGGCCCCACTCTTCAGGCAGTTAGTGCTTCCCTTGCTTTCTGCCTTCTGGTGCATTTCCTACCCTTGATCTCTTTGCCTGTTGATTAGTTAGTACCCCCAAGGCAGTTATGAGTTCCCTGGGCTTCCCAGGTGGCTCAATAGGAAAGAATCCACTTGCAGTGCAGGAGATGTGGGTCCAGTCTCTGGGTTGGGATGATACCCTGGAAGAGGAAATGGCAGCCCACTCCAGTATTCTTGCCTGGGAAGTCCCATGGACAGAGGAGCCTGGCAGGCTACAGTCCATGGGGTTGCAAAAGAGTCAGACATGATTTAGCGACTAAACAAAGGAAAGAAAGGATCATTTATATTCAACTTAGGTTCCCAGTGCCCATTACTGGGCCTTCAGTTCAGTTCAGTCGCTCAGTCATGTCCAACTCTTTGTGACCCCAGGACTGCAGCACACCAGGCTTCCTTGTCTATCACCAACTCCTGGAGCTTGCTCAAACTCATGTCCATTGAGTCGGCAATGCCATCCAACCATCTCATTCTCTGTCATCTCCTTCTCCTCCAGCCTCAATCTTTCCCAGCATCAGGGTCATTTCAAATGAGTCAGTTCTTCGCATCAGGTGCTCAAAGTTTTGCTGTTTCAGCTTCTGCATCAGTTCTTTCAATAAATATGCAGGACTGATTTCCTTTAGGATTGACAGGTTGGATCTCCTTGCAGTCCAAGGGACTCTCAATTACTGGGCCTAGCATGTGAGCAAATTTGTAGATGTTTCTCAGATTAAGTAAAAAAATCCACTTTTATGAAGCAATCTGGCGTAGCTGTCAAGGATATTGGCTCTGCAATGTGGCAAATATGATTTTGTGTCTCAAGCTCATCTCTTAATAAGCTGTGATTTGGGTCCTATTAACCCTCTAAGCCTCAGTTTCCTCATCTATCAAATGGAGAGGCAGTAGTACCCACTTCACATTTAGATTAAATTCAAAAGATAGTCGTTAAATACAGTATCTGGGAATGAAATGAGATCAATACATCTCAGCGTATTACTCTGAAGGGAGGGGGACGCCTACTTGGTGAAGCACAGTATAGTGCACACCATGCACAGGGGAGATGGGAACATTTGGGCTCAATTTCCCCATAACACTAAAACGAAACTTGGATTACAGAGGACAAAAAGTCAATTTCATACTCCTTGAAGTAGCTAAACTTCCTTGGCCCCTAATCTCCCAGTATTTCCTCTCACAGTCTGTCACCTGCTCCCATACCCTAGCCACAGCCATCTGCTGTCCTATCTCCTCCACTATTCTAGACAACAGAAGAGGACAAAACAGACACATTTAAAGCACCAAAATGAAGTGTAACAGTTATAATAGTTAACACATATAAGGTTTACTCTCCCTGACACTGTTCTGAGTACTTTTCAGTATTACCTTCTAAAATCTAACAACCCCATGAATGAAAGCTTTTAGTTCTCATTCACCAGTAATGAAATGGACACTGTCTTCAAATCTTACTGATTCTATCCCCTAAACATCTGTGAATTCTATTCCCTAAACATCTGAAAATTTTGTTTCACCCAAGGGCACCCAGCTATACCAACTGAGAAGAGGCTGGGATCTAGGCAGTCTGGTGCCAGAGACCATGTTCTTAAATACCATGCCAGGCTGGTCCTGCAGGTGCTCAGCAGAGAGGGCTGTGGGCCAACACTGGATTTGAATTCTCTCTGCTCCTGGAATGTAGAAAATGAGGACTGAGAGTTCTCTAGGGATGATTTCCTTAGGGACCAAGAAGGTTTTAAGGAAGACATCCACATGAGTAAATGTGCAAAGGGGAGGACGGATTGATTGACTTGGGAAAGATTGAAGACATGGAGGCTCCTAAGAGATTTACAGTGATTTGGTTAGTAGCAAGAGTGATAGAGAAGAGAGGACAAATTTACAGATGTTTAGGGGATAGAATCAACAAGATTTGAAGAGCAGCTGGGGATGGGGAGGAGGCATAGAGGGAGAAGTAAGAAGTAGCCTGCTCCTGGGTTTCCAGCCATTCGTGGCTGCTGAAAGACCAGCAAATTATTCTGGTTACAGTGAGTATGTGTGGGAGATGGAGTGCAGGAGATGGAGAAAGCATTATTGGGAGAGAAAATAGCCTGCCAAGGCTTGAAAGGGCAAGAGGAATGTGGGCAGAATGAGACATTCATGGTGGCTGCCCATGTGTGCAGAGATGGAGGAGCGGTGGAAGAAATTATCAGAGATTGAGGAAGGAGAGATTGGAGTTTACTATGAGGCTGCAGTCCATGGGGTCGCAAAGAGTCAGACACAACTGAGCGACTTCACTTTCACTTTTCACTTTCATGCACTGGAGAAAGAAATGGCAACCCACTCCAGTGTTCTTGCCTGGAGAATCCCAGGGACGGGGGAGCCTGGTGGGCTGCCGTCTATGGGGTCGCACAGAGTCGGACACAACTGAAGCGACTTAGCAGCATGCTGTGAAGGTTCGATCCCTGGGTCGGGAAGATGCACTGGAGAAAGAAATGGCAACCCACTCCAGTGTTCTTGCCTGGAGAATCCCAGGGACGGGGGAGCCTGGTGGGCTGCCGTCTATGGGGTCGCACAGAGTCGGACACAACTGAAGCGACTTAGCAGCATGCTGTGATAAGACATTCAGGCTTTGTTCTAGAGACCATAAAAGTATTCGAGAGAGAGAATAACATATTTGCATGTATTAGGGAGAATAGATTTTTGGTTTGGGGATTTTGTTGTTGTTTGGGGCAGGGTGGGGAGAAGAGAGAAATCGGGAAATTAACCTGTTTGGCCTCAAAATCAATTAGGAGGCTGTGGTAAATAATCTTGACAAAAGATAGGACAATCCAGTTAAATTGCAACACAGACCCTGGGCCAGCCATCCTCGCTCCAACCTTCCCAGAAGGAATTCCAGGGGCACTTGCTCCAGGGAAAACAGGACAATGGAGGTTTCTTGTATCTACCCAAGCCCATTACTGAGCCCCAAATATGCCACTCCCAGGGAAGGAAGTTGCCACACCTATGACCAGAGTCATCAGCCTTTGCTTAAGCACCTGGAAAGTTGTTACAAAATAGAACTTCTTAATACTCTTATTAAGTATTAATAATACTTAAGTAAAGTCACTCAGTCGTGTCCGACTCTTTGCGATACCATGGACTATAGTCTACCAGGCTCCTCCCTCCATGGGATTCTCCAGGCAAGAGTACTGGAGTGGGTTGCCATTTCCTTCTCCAGGGGATCTTCCCAACCCAGGGATCGAACCCAAGTCTCCTGCATTCCAGGCAGACGCTTTAACCTCTGAGCCACCAGGGAAGCCCAATAATACTTAGTAGGCGGATTAAGAATGAATTGAGTAGCCCTAAATTGATTGTTTTGTTTTGAATGAGCCTATGGAAACATCAACAACAAAGTGAACTGTGAACGGGAATGCCTCCTTTCAACACTGCCCACAAACTGAGCTCTCTCAGTCCTTTAACTCATAAGAATCTCTTTTACATTTTTGCCTACTTGGGTGCCTAGTTTTCTTGTATCTACCCAAATACTGTCAGTTACCATCCAGATGCTGACCCAAACAGTTATCTCTAACCCAGATCTATCTCCAGAGCCTTAGTCCTTGAATCATATTAAGATCATGTTTTGCTGCAGGTGACAGAAAATCAATCCTGGGGGTTTAACTACGTTGCTGCTGCTGCTAAGTCACTTCAGTCGTGTCCGACTCTGTGTGACCCCATAGACGGTAGCCCACCAGGCTCCCCCGTCCCTGGGATTCTCCAGGCAAGAACACTGGAGTGGGTTGCCATTTCCTTCTCCAATGCATGAAAGTGAGAAGTGAAAGTGAAGTCGCTCAGTCGTGTCCGACTCTTTGCGACCCCATGGACTGTAGCCTACCAGGCTCCTCCCTCCATGGGATTCTCCAGGCAAGAGTACTGGAGTGGGTTGCCATTTCCTTCTCCAGGGGATCTTCCCAACCCAGGGATCGAACCCAAGTCTCCTGCATTCCAGGCAGACGCTTTAACCTCTGAGCCACCAGGGAAGCCCAATAATACTTAGTAGGCGGATTAAGTATGAATTGAGTAGCCCTAAATTGATTGTTTTGTTTTGAATGAGCCTATGGAAACATCAACAACAAAGTGAACTGTGAACGGGAATGCCTCCTTTCAACACTGCCCACAAACTGAGCTCTCTCAGTCCTTTAACTCATAAGAATCTCTTTTACATTTTTGCCTACTTGGGTGCCTAGTTTTCTTGTATCTACCCAAATACTGTCAGTTACCATCCAGATGCTGACCCAAACAGTTATCTCTAACCCAGATCTATCTCCAGAGCCTTAGTCCTTGAATCATATTAAGATCATGTTTTGCTGCAGGTGACAGAAAATCAATCCTGGGGGTTTAACTACGTTGCTGCTGCTGCTAAGTCACTTCAGTCGTGTCCGACTCTGTGTGACCCCATAGACGGTAGCCCACCAGGCTCCCCCGTCCCTGGGATTCTCCAGGCAAGAACACTGGAGTGGGTTGCCATTTCCTTCTCCAATGCATGAAAGTGAGAAGTGAAAGTGAAGTCGCTCAGTCGTGTCCGACTCTTTGCGACCCCATGGACTGTAGCCTACCAGGCTCCTCCGTCCATGGGATTCTCCAGGCAAGAGTACTGGAGTGGGGTGCCATTTCCTTCTCCAGGGGATCTTCCCGACCCAGGGATCGAACTCAGTTCTCCCGCATTGGAGGCAGATGCTTTAACCTCTGAGCCTACATTAGGGTTTATTTTTCTCAGATGGTATGCAGCCCAGGGCCGTATAATAGCTCTACAAAGTCCGAATCCTCCTGTCTTTCTCCTCTGTCTCCCTTAGCACGGAGCCTTCATGGTCATGGTCACAAAGTGGTTGTATCTTGTCCAAGCATCACAGTCGGTTTAGGCAGGGAGAAGGAAGGACGAGGGTGAAAGGCAAATATCAGCTGGGCCCATACACTGTTATCAGGAAAACAATAGTTTTTCCAGAACCTTCACTCAACAATGTTAACTTAGAACTTATTGGTCAAAACTGAATCGCATGGCCAACCATAAAGAGTCTGGGAAGACTAGCAAGAATCTAGGAGGGTGGATGTTTTAACTAGGCACTTCACTGTCCCAAACAGAGCTGGCTTTTGTTAGGAGAGAAGAAGGAGAAGAGGATATTGAGTGAGTAACCAGCAGGATTTTCACCTATATTCTGGACAGCTCTACTTGGGTATTTCATAAGGATCTCAAATTCGTTATGTGCTAAAGCCATCTTGTCATTTTCCCTCCACACTAGTTTCTTTTTTTGTTGTTGTTTCTTTTCTTATTGTTGTTTCTTTTCCTTTGGTGAAATTCACAACCATTGACCCAGTTTGCTAAAGAAAGTCTTAACTCTTTCCTAACCCTTAATTCCTTCTTAACCCCATCCAGACATATCAAATCTTGTCTTGATGGATTGAGAGAAGAATATGGATTCTTCTGTCTGTCCACTTCCCACCTTCTCTCCCTGCCATTATTTCAGTCCTAGTTATTACTGCCTGTGCCTTTCCTGATTACCCTGCGCGAAGTCTTGTTCTGTTCCAGTCCCACAGCCTATTCTTTACACTGTGTCTGCCATAGGGTTCTTTCTTAAATTCAAAACTATGGATGCCCTCTCCTTAAAAAATAAATTTCCCATTACCTGTAGGGTAACATCTAAACTCCCTGACGTGACCAACAAGGTTCTTTGTGACCTTTGGGACTGTTCTGCCCATTTCTGCAGCCTCATTGCTTCATTTTGAACTCCACTCATACTAAAATACTTTAAATGAGCTGGTAAAGAATCTGCCTTTACAGAGTCTCCAATGCAGGAGACACTGGTTTGTTCCTGGGTCGGGAATATCCCTTGGAGAAAGGATAGACTACCCACTGCAGTATTCTTGAGCTTGCCTGGTGACTCAGAAGGTAAAGAATGTACCTGTAATGCGGGAGACCTGGGTTCAGTCCCTGGGTTGGGAAGATCCCCTGGAAGGGGGCATAGCAACCCAATCCAGTATTCTTGCCTGGAGAATCCCCAAGGACAGAGAAGCCTGGTGGGCTATAATCCATGGGGTGGCAAAGAGTAGGACATGACAAAGCACAGCATGTGGCACTCTTTAAGAGAGCCACTTCTCTCATTTTCCTTTCAGCTTGAATCTCCCCTTTCGTTTCTGCCCAAGAAACGACTAATTTTTTCTTATCTAACAGATCTCAGCTTAGATCAAACTTCCTCCAGAAAATCTTGCAGGATCTGCCTTTTTAGCTATTATTTTTCTATATTGTAGCCATCTATTACTTGTCTTTCTCACCAGCAAGATCAGTGGCTCTCAAACTCACAAGAAAGTCAGAATTCTCTGCTCATAATGCTCTTCCAGAAACCTAGAGAATCAAAATCTCTGAGGAGGAGAGAGCTGGGAATCTGCATGTTGAAGAAGCAACATACATTATTGTTAGACAAATGGTCCAGAAACCAAATCTTAAGAAACACTGAACCACACTCCAGGCAACCTCAAGGAAAGTGCATCCCTGGTGCCAAGCATGGGGCCAGGAACAAAGCAGGTCACCTCACTCCAACCTTTTCTCCTTCGTCTCCCCTACATTGACTTATGGATATAATGTACACATGTGTTAGTCACGTTGCTCAGTCTTAACTGGCTCTTTGCAACCCCCAGGACTGTAGCCCACCAGGCTCCTCTGTCCATGGAATTCTCTAGGCAAGAATACTGGAGTGGGTAGCCTTGCCCTCCTCCAGGGGATCTTCCCTACCCAGGGATTGAACCCAGGTCTCTTATATTGCAGGCAGATTCTTTATCATCTGAATGACCAGGAAAGCCATAATAATAATAATAGCAATCACTATTTACAGGGTTGCACAAACTGCTGTCAGGGAAATGAATGAATGATTCCCCTTCAGTGATTCTCAGCAGTGCCTCTTACTATCTCTGTGATTTTGAGCTATTTGCTTGAACTATATACGCTTTGGCTCCCTCCCTTGAAAAACTATGCTAGTCCTTATAGCAACCTCATATGGTTGCTATTACAATAATTGAGATAATGAACTTCAAGCACTTAGGACAATGCCTGATTCATAGCAAGAACTCAATACAAATTTACCATTTATTATTATTACTACTACTATTCTTTGCAGAGTACCTGTCAAATTTTAGCCAGACATTTGAGTATGCATTTTTTAATTCAGTCCTCCTACTCATTATAACAAGATGAGTATCATTATCCTCATTTTACAGATAAGAAAATCCAGGCTTAGAGAGGCAAAATAATTCATACTAGGTGTATTGAGAGAAAATGGAAGAGGTGAAATTTGAACTTGGTTAAAAAAAGAAACTTTTTAAGACCTTATTAAAATAAATCAAGTTTGGCAACCACATAGAACAATATGAACTTTACATTGCTAGTTCAGTTCAGTTCAGTTGCTAGTAGGAATGTAAAATGATTAATTACCACTTTGGAGAGTACGGTAGAGCCAAAGTGAAGCTGTGCATACACCATGATTCAGCAAATGCACTGCTAGGACTATATCCTAAAAAATTAGCACACCTGGGTATTAGAAGGCATATTCAAGAATGTTCATTGTGTGATTGTTTATTGAACAGAAGGATATTTAAATGAATTGGAATATTATCACAAAATGAAATATTATACATGAGTTCTACTGAATGAATCTTCAAGCTAAAGGGGGAAGTTGAAGGGGGAAATCGGAAATTCAGGAATAGTTACAGGAGAATACCATTTATATAAAACTTAAAACATGCAAAACAAGCCATCTGTTTTTGTGGATAAATACATATGTACTAGAAGTGTAAAAACACACACTGAGCTGATAAATTGGTGAGCCTCAAATTCAAGATGGCAGTGACCTGTCGGGAGAGAAGAGAATGGAATCAAGCAGGATTAAACAGAGACATTTAGCTATATACATTATTGCGTCATTGCCTAAAGAACAAGACAGCTGAAACAAATGCAGGAAAGTTCTAAGCTGTGACTGGTACTTGGTTATATGATTCTATTTTTGTGAGTGTCTTATTTTACAATATTTTTAAAAGATTTCATCAAGAACATGGAGAATAGAGACCGTGGGGTCCAAAATGTCCTAAATGTCCCCTTGGATCAGTCCACCACCTTCACTGACGAGGGCCGCCTCCCCAGGCCTCTTGGTAAGCCTCGGGGCCTCAGCGACAAAGTGACTATCCTATGCCATAGGTGCCCAACGTCTGAAGTCTAGCAAGCTCTGGTCACTCTTGGGAGAGTCTTGCAACTCTCCCAAAAGGGGACACCTGCCTGCCGGTGCCACGGAGTTTAGAGCCAGAGGAGAACCAAAATTCCCCACCAGGAACCCGTCCAAACCAGGAACCGCCGCAGCTCTAGCCATGCCAGACTGCTGGTGGTAGGAAGACCAGAGGACACCAACCCCTCCCCGGCCCAGGCCCAGCCTCGGGCCCGCCTCCAGCCCGGGACTCTCCCCTGGCCTCTAGGTTCCCAGCGCCCGCAGCCCAGGGCCCAGCACGTGCTGCAGTGAGCCCTTCGCTGTCGCTGCCTCCCGCTGCGACAGGATGCTGCAGATCCCAGTTCAGGAAAGTTCATCTCAGCAGTCTCCAAATATAAAGGGCTTGGAAACCATCTGAGCTTCAAACAGTATTATCAGAGCTATATTCATAGACATGAAAAGTAATGTGTCATAAGATTGTAATATGAGAAAAAGAGCAGGTTACAAAAATGGTATGTGTAAATAAAAGCCCATTCTTAGCGTGTGGATGGGGGGGGGAAAGGCAGATACAAGTATCTGTGTAAAGTGGGATTAGAAATGATTTTTATGACTGGCTATATTTTCTAAATGTTCCACTATGTTCCCTGGTGGCTTGATGACAAAGAATCTGCCTGCAATCCAGGAGACCTAGGTTCAATCCCTGGGTTAGGAAGATCCCCTGGAGAAAGAAGGAAATGGCAACCCACTCCAGTATTCTTGCCTGGAGAATTCTGTGGGCAGAGGAGCCTGGAGGGCTACACCCCATGGATGTAGCAAAGAGTTGGACACAACTGAACAATTAACACACGTTTTGATTGGTTTAAAAAACTGGTGTAGGGAAGGAAAAATAAGCTTCCTTCTGTCCTTCTAGGTTCTTGGCTGAGAACCCCACAATAAAAAAGGCAGATTAATGGAATACAAACAAATTTTTGCAAATATATGGGACTCAAAGGCAGTTAGGCAACTGAGGTTTATCTACCATCCTGAGCTAAGGAAAGGGACAGGAATCTGGGTCTTCAAAGAAGTGGTAGTGGGGGCAGGTAGAAGCAATTCACAGAAAGGTAAGGAGAGCAAATATTTAACAAACAAATGCTTGCTTTACCATGCAGATATGTCTTGTAGATGAAATACTTGTCTCTGATAATAGCTCTCTTCTTAGTACATGCCCCCTTTCTAAAGTGTTTTATGCAGGTAAGGGAAAGGTAAAAAGCTTTTCTTAAGTGCTGGGTCTTGATTGCCTTCACTTTAAAATAACCCATAGCCAAAATGCCACCAGGGAAGCCCCCAGAAGTAATTTTTATAATCAAAACCAAAGAGACATTTGCAATGAATGGGGTGCTTGTTTCTGAGTTTCTAAGAGACTTGGGAGATTCTTCAGGCTGGGAAAGAACTCTGAGCTTCAAAATCAAACAAGGTTTTGAACCATAGTTTCTGCAACTAGTGCAGTCTTGAGCAGGTCACCAAGGCTTTGTAATCCTTGGTTTTCTCATCTTTGAAATGGAGTAACTACCCATCCAACATTTTATCAAGATTAGATGAGATCACGTGTATAAAGCACTTAGTGCCATTGCGTACATATAAATGCCTAGTCTGCCAACCTCCCTCATTATACTCATTATTTCTGGTGTGTGGTACATGAACTGGCACTTAGATAAAGTCTTCAGAAATGGACTGACGCAGGGAATAATTTCTGAGATGAAAAGCAGCTACAAAAAAAATCCCCTGAAGGTGATGTGGGCTTCAAGGAACCACAGACTTCTTTGTAGCTTGGTAGCTGGTGGGTGGGGTGAAGTATTCATTATAGGAGGAGGAATGCTAAGACTGTGCTCTGTAGCAAAACCACAATGCATAAAGCCGTGGGCAAACCCAAACGTGTATGCTCTCAAAAGTCTCAAAAGGCAACCAACCAACCAGAGGAACATAAAGAGCTGGACCTAAGGGTGAGGAAGTTCATACGCACTTGTCCTTTGTGTTGAACTCAGTGTCCCCATCTTCTGTGGGTGAGCAGTCCCCTGCATGCACATACTAAAGACCTCAGAACTTGGAGTATTGGGTTACTTGTCACAGAGATTGGGGGAAGGGCGAGGTAAGGGACTAAGGTTTACTGAACCTGACTACATGTAAGCCAATTTATACACATTTTTTTCACTGAATCCTTGTAATTTTGTGAGGTAGGTGCTACTGCCCCATTTGCAGATGATGCAGTCAGAATTAGGGAGGTTGGTGACTTGATTAAGATTACACAGTTACTAAATGATGGAAAAGTGAAAGTGGCCTCAGTCATGTCCAGCTCTTTGCGACCTCACGGACCGTAAGTCCATGGAATTCTCCAGTCAGAATACTGGAGTGAGTAGCTGTTCCCTCCTCCAGGGGATCTTCCCAACCCAGATCTCCAACCCAGATCTCCTGCATTGCAGGCAGATTCTTTACCAGCTGAGCCACCAAGGGAACTCAAACTCAAACTCAAACTCGAAGGCTGACCTACCCCACGCTGGCATCTTTTCCATCACACCTCTCCATCATGTCAACTTCCCATTGCCTCGACGAAGGTTTCATAGCAAAGATGGCTAAATATAGTGGAAAGGCAAGGGCTCTCAAGTTAGAAAAGCTGGATTCAATTCTGGAGACTTTCTGCGTGGACCAGGTAGAGTCACTTGATATTTCTTAACTTTGGTTTTCTTATCTGCAAAATGGAGATCATGAAACCTGTAGCGCTGAATGGCTGAACAGATCAAATGGGGCTGACAGGGCTGCTTAAACTTGAAAGAGTTGTGGGAATGTTAGTGCTTTGGTTTAGAGGCTGGAATTTTAGGATGGGCTTTCTAGGTGGCTCAGCTGGTAAAGGATCCACCTGCCAAGCAGGAGACGTGAGTTTGATCCCTGGATCAGGAAGATTCCTTGGAGAAGGAAATGGCAACCCACTCCAGGATCCTTGCCTGGGAAATCCCAAGGACAGAGGAACCTGGTTGGATATAGTCCATGGGGTTGCAAGAGAGTCAGGCCTTAGCAACTAACCAACAACAAAGAATTTGAGGATATCTCAGAGGAGACTGTTCCCAGCAAGGCAGGGTTGATACAGATGCAGGGTAAGAACTTCTGCTTGAGCCTGGAAAGATGAGATGAAGAGAATGGCTTGACTCACCCAGAGCAGGAGGGCTTTGCACAGCATTTGGTACTTTAAAATGGGTTGGTAAACATTAACTGAAATTAATCCAGGAAGTGCACAGGAAATGCTTTGAGTGAAAATCAATCCTTTCATTAAATATTTGTTACTCACTCTGTACAAGGTCCAGAGAAGATAAAGGAGAATAAAACAGGTCCTTAGTAACATGAAATGAAGTGAAGTCCTTCAGTCGTGTCCGACTCTTTGTGACCCCACGGACTGTAGCCTACCAGGCTCCTCCGCCCATGGGATTTTCCAGGCAAGAGAACTGGAGTGGGTTGCCATTTCCTTCTCCAGGGGGTCTTTCTGACCCAGGGATCGAACCTGGGTCTCCTACATTGTAGGCAGACTCTTTACCATCTGAGCCACCAGGGAAGCCCTAGTAACATGAAATAGAAGGTGCTAAATAAACATCACTCAGAAATCCTCTGGAGGTGCTGTGGAAATAGACATGAGAGACCCAGGCCCTTACTCAAAGAGCTCCATCTGGTAGAGGAATCTGCTGCATCCTAGATAGAGTATTCAGGGTTCTCAGAGTAGGGAGAGGTGCGGGTGTTCAGAAGGGGAGGGGAGATGCCTGCCTGGGGGCAAGAGGCAGAGAGATAGGGAAGGTGGGAAGAGCAGGTGGGAAATAAGGTCCTTGGCTCTTGTTTCTAATTCAGGGGGTGGTCAGCATCAGTTTAAAACCTGGACAGTAGTGGGGAGGACAAGAAGGGGACAAGGAGGAATGAGGTTGGGAGGGAAGGACTGATTGGATGCTCTGAGGAAGGGGTTGGGGGCAGGTGGAGGGGGCAGGGAGTAGAAGCTGACCAGAGAGGAGCTCTTTGCTAAGGAAATGGGAGATTGGGTTTCTCCTCTCAGAGACAGGAGTTTCACCATATAAAAGTCTTGCACCTCTTATTAGAGCCCTATCTTTAGTCATTTAAATGTTCTGAACCTCAATGACTTTATAAAATGAGGTTAATTATACATGCCTTATACAATTGTTGCAAAGAATGAACTCCATCAATTCCACAGCATACGTGCCCTAGGAGACACACCCAAGAATGTTCCTAGCAGCACTGTGTGTTTTGGAAAAACATTGGAAGCATCTTAAGTATCCTTCAATTCACTGGATACATACATTACGATGTATTCATAAAACAGAATGCGACATAGCCAAGAAAATGATGAATTAGAACTCTGTGGATCAATAAGTATGAATCTCAGGAACATAATGTTGAATAGAAAAAGTCACAGGAAAACATATGCACCCTAACTCCTTTTATATAAAGTTAAAAAAACACAAAAAAAAACTGAAAAAAAAAAACCTCTTAAAAATACAATTATGTAGTTAGTTGTAAAGAAAAGCAAGGGAGAAAGGCAGAACATTTGAGAATGTGATTATCTCTGGATGAGAAGGAAGGTGATGGGATAAGGCACTCAGGGGGTTTCCAAGGTAGTGGTAATGTTCATTTTTTTATATAAAAATTGATTTTGGTAGCATTCATTTTTAAAAACTGCTTTTGAGTGCAGAAGTTTTGTTGTATCATTTTCGAATACCTTTCACATAATTTATAAGTATTTTTTTCCTTAATATTAATACAAACCAAAAGTCTATCCCACCTAATACTAACTGATATAAATTATATAATAGTTTTAAAAAGAAGCCAGGAAATTTAGAGAATTAACTTTGAATGACCCAGCTTTTGATAAATTAATTTGTTGGCTTGTTAGCCATGTGGCAGCGAGATGGTTTGGTGATTTGTGATCTGCTTGTAAAATTGACCTGGAGTCTGGTGTTGCCTAAGATTGGGACTATCAGCAGGAAGTAAGGCATGGGCCAGCTGGCAGGGGCAGCCCCTAACCCTCCTAGAGGAAGAGGGGAGCTTTGTTGGAGGCCGTGGCTGAGTCCTGATAATGGGTAAGTGCTAACCAGTTCCCCGCCTTAACAGCTCTCAGGTGTGCCCCCTTCTCCCCACCCCAACAGCCACCCCCAGGACCAACGGTGTGGGCCTCCTGATGGGTCTCTTGGTATCTACTCTGATCCCCTTCAGTGCTCCAAAGCAGATCCAGAGAGAAATGTTTCATATATAGATCTGATCTCTTTGCCCTGTTAGACACCCTGGCTCCGTTGGCTCACAGGATAATAATCACAATGATTAAAGTTGTTGAGACAATTAAAGGAGTTAGTGCATGTAGCCCTGGACTGTAGCCTGCCAGGCTTCTCTGTCCACAGCATTTCCCAGGCAGGAGTGCTGAGTGGGTTGCCATTTCCTTCTCCAGCAAAACCTGCCCGACCCTGGGATCTAACCCACTTCTCCTGCACTGGCAGGCGAATTCTTTAACACTGAGCCACCAGAGCTGTTATTACACTTAACAGGCTGTGTCCCTCCCCCTACCTCCACCTTGCATGGCCTCTCCAGGTTCACCTTGGGATCTTGTAAATAATCTCCAAGTACTTCCCAGTTGTCTTCTCAGTTCCTGAAGTGCACCAGACTCCTTCTTTCTTTAGGAACCTGTTCTTTGGGTCTTAGCCACATGTTCTTGTTCTGGGAACTGTCTCAGAGCCCACTACCTTTACCCTAGACAAGCCATGTCTCCTGGGCAGGAACCAGCTAATTTCTCTTTCCTCAGTGCCAAGCACAAAGCGGGTACTGACAAGCTTTGTTAAAGAGAAGAATGGCACACTGAGGGTCCAAGCAGTTGACAGCAGGGCCCGCACTGACTGACGTCCTGCCACTCTGATGATGCCAAAGCTGCATGTCGCGTGCACTGGGCGGTCAGCAGCCTGGAGGACCTGTTCACTAGCCCAGCATTTGGGGGGGCTTCAGGGAGTTTCCTGAGGACTTTCCCACTGAGAACCACTCGCTCAAAGCCTGAGCAGGAGTCCCAGGATAACCAAAGCTGAAGCATCTCTTGCTGTTAACTAGCAGGATCTTGGACTCTGAAATATGATGCAAGAGGCTCTGGCAGCCTTGGGTCGGCCCTTCACGCTTGTCCGGCCCTATTTCTCACTTGACTTCTCCCCTGCACTCAGCACAGCTTATTTATAGGGCTCCCACGTGTGAGCATGGGAGAAGGGGCACTCAGTGATGACAGCCAGCAGCCGCCCAGGCCTTGGGGGGTCTGGGCTAGGAAACGAGGAAGGTATGTACACAGTTCATGTCAACAGTGGTGACTGAGACCTCAGGAATCTGGCCAGGGCAGCAGCTGTCTAGAGGGAGTTTCTGGTGCTCAGTGAATGCCCAATATTGTGGGTGGATGTATGGCTAATCTCCTCCCTCACAGAGAAGGCTTTCGTCAGCACTGGGTTTTAAGGCATGGGTAGCTGTTTCAGATGCTAGGGGATTATTTGAAGAAGAGGGATTAGCATAGGTCAAGACACTCAGACCTGAAATGACACAGGATTGCGGTGGTATTACAGTAGTTCTGGAGTAGAGCAAGGAAGTGTAGACATTTCGGAGGAACAGGCATGGGAGCAGAAGATTAGGCTGAAGAGAAAGGTGACTGAGGCTTTGTCCTGTGGCACTGGGGGAGCTAAAGCAAGATTTTTATCAGGGGAAAGGCATGATGAAATTGCTGTTTGCAAAAAGTTACTCTGATAGTCTGTGCAAGGGTTAGAAGGCAAGAGGAGAGACTTCTAGAGCCTATTGTAACAATCCAAGTGAAAGATGGTGTGGTCTGTCTGAAGGCCGGCAGCAGGACTGAAGAACAAGAGATTGATTCAAGACATCCTTTCTCATCAGAATGGTAAAGGCAGGTGGCTCCTCTATTAAATATGCATTATACTCGGGCTGTGTTCAGGAAAACATGTACGCGTGTGAGAGGGGAGAGGTGCAGAGATGAAGAAGACATTTCGCTCCCCTTACAGAGGGGAGGCCAACCCACATTAATCCATCACATTGACTGAGGGCCTGCTTAGCCCAGGACCGGAAGTATACACCATACACCGTCTGCAGTGGCAAGTGGGCGAGGAGCCAGACCCTGAAGCCCTGTGGGAACTTAGGTGCCAGAGGGTCACTTCTAGCTCATGCAGATGCGTGGGGTCAGGTGAAGAGGAGGCCGTAGAGTAGGACCTTGGGACATGGGGGGTTGATGCTTTGGGAGGCCACTCTGGGCAGGGGGCACAATGTGAGCAAACAGCAGTGATGCCGAGGTCCAAGGAACGATGATTCAGTCTGGTGTGTGTGTGTGTGTGTGTGTGTGTGTGTGTGTGTGTGTGTGTGTGTGTGGCTACAGGGAAAGAGACAGGACATGGCAGAGCCAGCCAGGGGTGGCCCATGGTGAGCCTTAAACACCAGCCTAAGGAGCGGGGGTGGGTGGAGCAACTCTGGAGGCCACAGAGGCTTCTGTGCAAGACTAGGGACATGGTCTGTGGTTTAGAAAGAAGGGCAAATCTGGGGCTTCCCTGGTGGCTCAGTGGAGAAAAATCCACCTGCCAGTGTAGGAGGCGTGAGTTTGATCCCTGGTCTGGAAAGATCCCACACACTGCAGTGCTACTAAGTCCCTGTGCCACAACCGCTGAGCTTGTGCTCTAGAGCTGCAGACTGCAACTATTGAGCCACATGCCCTAGAGCCCGTGCTCTGCACCAAGAGAAGCCACCGCAATGAGGAGCCCGCGCCCCACAAGTAGAGAGCAGTCCCCACTCGCAGCAACTAGAGAAAAGCCCTCGCAGCAATGAAGACCCACAACAGCCAAAAATAAATAAATTAATAAAAGTGTAAGATGACAAATTTGGTACCATGTTCACTAAGCTGGAGGGACAAGCCCTTCCCTGAATGGGGAGATCAGTAGGCGGTTGTTGGCATAGCCACTGCGAGGTTCTCTGGACCAGATTTCTGGCAGAAATAGTGAAACTGAGGGGACAGATGTGTGAAGGAGGCAAAGGCAGCCTACTCAGGATTCCACAAGTATGAACTCTCTTCTTACTGCTTATTCTCAGTTCACAAGGCCAGACTTTGTGCTAGGCGTGAGGGTGTGGGCAGTTATTCAGGCACAGTTAACAAGGAACCCATGATTGGTGAGTTCACAGGCCAAGGGGAGAGAAGAGAGAAGGGAAACATTCATTGTCTTGCAATTAGGAGCCAGGTGCTGTGCCAGGAACTTGGTATACGTAATCTCAAAACAATAGCTGCTGCTGCTGCTGCTGCTGCGTCTCTTCAGTCATGTCCGACTCTGTGTGACCCCATAGACGGCAGCCCACCAGGCTCCCCCATCCCTGGGATTCTCCAGACAAGAACACTGGAGTGGGTTGCCATTTCCTTCTCCAATGCAGGAAAGTGAAGTCGCTCAGTCGCGACCCCATGGACTGCAGCCCACCAGGCTCCTCTGTCCATGGGATTTTCCAGGCAAGAGTACTGGAGTGGGGTGCCATTGCCTTCTCCGAAAACGATAGCAGGAGTAAGACTATCTCCATTTTTTTTTCCAGATGCGGAAACAGATTCTGAAATGTGAAGTGACTTGTCCCAGGTTGCAGAAGCAAATTAGGGGAAACTTCCAAAGACAGCACCTTGTCTCCCATACTGGGAGCCTCCATTGAAGCCATCCAGACCTCTCTGGCGTACATGTCCCTCATTGCATATGGAGATAACAGTGATGATATAGATGACTAATAGTTGAGAGGGACCAAGAATTTTTTCTCATGTATATCAACTAATTTAATACTTGCAATAGTGCTGTGAGTTGGATACTATTATTATCCCCTCGAGATAGACAAGGATTCTTGAAACTCAAAGAAGTTAATGATTTATCCAAGGTCAAACTACTGGTAAATGGAAGGAGAGGATTTGAACCTAGGGGGTCCAGTTCAAAGCCCATGCTCTTAATCAATGTGTTATCCATAAGTAATAACCAGCTAGATTCTCCTGTGTAGACATAAATTAAATTACCTAGTGTGCTGGTTTTATTATTTTATTATTTTATTTATTTATTTATTTTTGATTGCACTGGGTCTTCGTTACTGCAGAGGCTTTCTCTAGTTTCGGTGAGCGGGGGCTACTCTTTGTTGTGGTGCATGGGCTTCTTATTGTGGTAACTTGTCCTGCTGAAAGCACAGGCTCTGGGAGCTCAGGCTTCAGTAGTTGCAGCACTCAGGTTCAGCAGTTGTGACACAAGGGCTCAGCAGTGTGGCTTGCAGGCCCTAGAGCGAGAGCTTCAGTAGTTGTGGCAAAGGGCTTAGTTGCTCTGAGGTATATGGAATCCTCCCCGACCAGGGACTGAACCCCTGCATTGACTAGCAGATTCCCATCCACTGTACCACCAGGGAAGCCCATGTGCAGATTTTATATTTACACATGTTTATTTATTCATTCAAAGAGCCTACACGAAGAGCCAACTCATTGGGAAAGACCCCGATGCTGGGAAAGATTGAAAGCAGGAGGAGAAGGGGGTGACAGAGGATGAGCTGATTGGATGGCATCACCAACTCAATGGACATGAGTTTGAACAAACTCCAGGAGACAGTGAAGGACAGGGAAGCCTGGCGTGTTGCAGTCCACACCAGGCTTTGCAGTGAGAAGTACCGAGGTAGGGCCAAGCGAGACTCCCTGAGGAACAGAAAGGAAGCCGGTGGGGCTGGATTAGATTAATGATAGGGAAAGTGGCAGAAAATGACATGGGAGGGTGATGGGATCATATGGGGCCAGGCATGGAGTTTAGACATCTAGAGACAGTAAGGTAAGCAGGGTGGTGATATTTAGCCTTAGGGATGACAGGAATGGTAGAGTCATTCTGTTGGTAACCATTCATTTGCAACCATACCAGGGGTTGCAAAGAGTAGAACATGACTGAGTAGCTGAACAACAATAGCAACTTATTCATTCAGCAGTTATTGAGTGCCTTTTATGTGCCAGGTCCTCTATCCAGTACACCAAGGAAATCCAAGCATATTTAAGGCCAGGGCCTGCTCTCAGGGCTGGCAGAGAGACAAGTGAACAGGTACAGTGAGGAACAGGGAAGACGTCAGAGGGGTTGGGCAGAGGTAAGACACTATCTAAAGTAAGGTGTACCATGTTCATTCTGCCTGCTTTGTAGACAACAAGCCCTAGGAGGGTAAGGATGAGAGTCAGAAGACCAGTGAAGATTGGTGCAATTGACCAGGAGAAAGACACTTTGGTGGCCTGGGCCAGGATGGTGGCTGGGCAGTTGTGTTACAGCCTGGGTGTCGGTGGCCTGGCTGAGAGCTCTGCTTGAATGAGATCTCCCACCAACTCCTGGCTCCACCAATGGGGACCCTGGTGGTCTCTGGACAGGTCTCTTCCCCTGGACCAATGTGAGGTAAGGTGCCTGGGTCAGAATGACTCTACTATTCCTGCCATTCCTAAGGCTAAATATCACCAGCCTGCTTACCTTACTCGGAGAAGGCAATGGCACCCCACTCCAGTACTCTTGCCTGGAAAATCCCATGGACGGAGGAGCCTGGTGGGCCGCAGTCCATGGGGTCGCTAAGAGTCGGACACGACTGAGCGACTTCACTTTCACTTCTCACTTTCATGCACTGGAGAAGGAAATGGCAACCCACTCCAGTGTTCTTGCCTGGAGAATCCCAGGGACAGGGGAGCCTGGTGGGCTACCGTCTATGGGGTCGCACAGAGACGGACATGACTGAAGCGACTTAGCAGCAGCAGCAGCAGCTTACCTTACTGTCTCTAGATGTCTAAACTCCATGCCTTGGCCCCATATGATCCCATCACCCTCCCATGTCATTTTCTGCCACTTTCCCTATCATTAATCTAATCCAGCCCCACCGGCTTCTTTTCTGTTCCTCAGGGAGTCTCGCTTGGCCCTACCTCAATGCTTCTTACCTGCTGTCCCTCAGCCCAGGAAGCACTTTCTCTAGATCATTATCTAGCTAGGTCTTTCGCAACCTGATCTCAGCTCAAAGTTCATCTCCTCAAAGAGACTATTTCCATCTTAACTTAGATGGAATCCCAGTTT
>SJYT01029515.1:771002-812192 GCA_006410635.1 Cephalophus harveyi
TTCCCCATCTATTTCCCATGAAGTGATGGGACCAGATGCCATGATCTTCGTTTTCTGAATGTTGAGCTTTAAGCCAACTTTTTCGCTCTCCTCTTTCACTTTCATCAAGAGGCTTTTTAGCTCCTCTTCACTTTACTTAGTACAAACCAAAATCATCTTCCTTAATTGTTTTCATCTTTGTCATCTGTCTTCTCAATACAAAATCGGTTCCCTGTCTTTGCTCATTGTGATATATCCAGTGCTTAGGACAGTGCATATTTGGTACATAGTAAACAATTGCTAAGTATTCGTTGAATGACTGAGTGAACGAACGAATGAGCCATCTTTCAGCTTTCTGTAACGAATATTCTAAAACAAGATATTATCCATTTCCTGAATCAGAAAAGTTTTTTTTTTAATTAAAAAAATTAAAAGTCTGGATTTAAAGAAGGAAGTGAATATGCATTCTCTTGAATTGTTTTTTTTAATCGTGGTGTCATAGACTGTTCAAATTGGGTGGAAGCTATCTTGATCTTTAGAGTCAGGCAGTACTCTTGCCTGGAAAATCCCATGGACGGAGGAGCCTGGTGGGCTGCAGTCCATGGGGTCGCTAAGAGTTGGACATGACTGAGTGACTTCACTTTCACGCACTGGAGAAGGAAATGGCAACCCACTCCAGTGTTCTTGCCTGGAGAATCCCAGGGACGGGGGAGCCTGGTGGGCTGCCGTCTATGGGGTCGCACAGAGTCGGACACGACTGAAGCGACTTAGCAGCAGCAGCAGCAGTGAAAGTGAATGTGTTAGTCGCTAGTTGTGTCTGACCCTTTGAGACCCCATGGACTGTGGCCCACCAGGCTGCTCTGTCCATGGGATTCTCTAGGCAAGAATGCTGGGGTGGTTTTGCATATCCTCCTCCAAAGGATCTTCCTGACCCAGGGATTCAACCCAAGTCTCCTGCACTGGCAGGCAGATTCTTTACCATCTGAGCCACCAGGGGAGCCCAGGAAGACCTGGGCTCAAATGCCAGATCTGTTGTTTGCTAGCACACACATGTCACTTAACCTCTTGAGCCTCAGTCTCCCTAGCTATAAAATGGGGGTAATAATGCCTACCTTAGAGGGGGCATTCAATTAGACGTTAGATATAAAGTACCGAGGACATAGCTGGTGCTCTGTAAGTTGTTAATTTCTCCTACCTCCACGGGGACCCTGTGGGCACAAGCCCGTCTCACTCTCCAGGATGTGACCTCCAAGGGCAGCCTTATCTTCAATATCTCCTCTGTGCGGCTGTGCAGGTCCTAAAGACTTGTATATATTGTGCAATAGTGGAACCTCATTCCACAGAGGAGGAAACTGTAGCCCAGGGAGGCAGAGTGACTGTCACACAGGGTGTGAATGGCAGAGAGCGGCTGAGAGCCTGGCTTAACTTAGAGCGCAGTGCTTTTTTATTCCCCCCTTCCTCCATTCTCTGCTGCTCTGGTTTTATTCATTGTTCACACGCGACATTCTGGGGCCTGTCCCAGGTTTTGTATGCATCCACATAGCTCTCTGCAGCTCAGGGGGTTATTTAGGCTCAGAGGAAGCCTGTGCCAGAGCTGGTGAACAAAACGGAAATACTTCACAAGCTTTATAAAAAGTGTTCCAACAGGATTGCAATGGTAAACTCTGAAATAAATTCTCAGTGACCATAAGTACAGACAGAGTCACACAGTAATGTTCACCAGCCCTCAGCTGTGCTTCTCTGTCATTCTGCTCAATTCATAATGCTTCCTGATTACCCCATAGGCTGGCCTCATGCTGAACCCTGGACTCTGGAAGGCCAATGACATCAGATTAAGGGGTGGGAACAGGCGTGGACGTAGGCACTGACCTCACGATGTATTCTGAGCAGAGACAGAAAAATACAGGAAGCTGGAGGAGCCCAGAGGAGGAGTCCCTAGACCAACTTGGTAGATAGCAAGGGCTTCCTGGAAGGACTCTGGAAGGCCAATGACATCAGATTAAGGGGTGGGAACAGGCGTGGACGTAGGCACTGACCTCACGATGTATTCTGAGCAGAGACAGAAAAATACAGGAAGCTGGAGGAGCCCAGAGGAGGAGTCCCTAGACCAACTTGGTAGATAGGAAGGGCTTCCTGGAGGAGGTGACATCTCAGTTTCACTTTTTTCTCTGTGAAGAATATTCTCTTGCCCTGGTAACATGGCTTTCCTCAAACCTGAAAAATGTATGGGTGAGGAGAAATGAACTACCCCTGAAACACTTTAGTTTTTGCTTCTTGGAGGTTTAGGTAATTCTGATTTGCTGATTGGATCCTGATGTGGACATTTTTGCCATAATGCCATATATATGATCCTGAAACAAAGTAAAACATAATCCTTTTGCAAAGTCACATGGTGTAAACACGATAGGATTTAACAAACAAGTTTGGGGCAGATCATTTAAATCTATGGATCGTTGTAAGCAGAGCACTAACGAAAACAGCACTAGTCCCAATAAAATATCAGCAGGGCTAAATCACCACCAGCATTTGCACCCAGCCTCACGGTCACTTTGGGCTTCCCTGGTGGCTCAGACGATATGGTAAAGAACCTGTGCGCCAAGGCAGGAGACGTGAGAGACATGGGATTGATCCCTGGGTCAGGAAGATCCGCTGGAGAAAGAAATGGCAAACCACTCCAGTATTCTTGCCTGGGAAATCCCTTGGAGAGTGGGGCCTGGAGGTCTACAGTCTGTAGGGTCACAAAGAGTTGGACACGACTGAGCGACTAACACACTTTTTCATGGTCACTTCATCCTAGCAGCCTTGAACCTCAGGCTTTGTGTTTCCCCCCAGACGCAGGATCTTTATGGCATTTGCCTCTGACAGAGACTAGGATCACCAGAGTGAAAAATCTAAGATTTTGATTTTTTTCAAAAGGGATGCTATTTTTTTTTCCCTTAGATACCACAGGAAGTATCAGCACTCTCCACTTCCCCAGAGAGTCTCACATTGGAAAGGATGGTATTTCCCGAAGCCACTAAACCAGTGGTGATGTGCACCAGAACAAAGCACTTCTGCAGGGCTTTCTGCATTTTTGTAAGGTCTTCAAAAAATGTTACAGCTTCCTCTTTAGTGGTGAGAAGGCCTGCTCCTAACTGCTTCAAAACAAGCATGTGCTGGAATATACTGCATAGGAATCAGTATAACTTCCACATAGTATGGACAGTGTTCCTCACCGTTATCAATCATGTTTACGGGTGTGCGCTCTTCCTATAAAAGAAACACATTTCAGCAGAACCAGACTGGTTTTTTGTTTTGTTTTATTTCTGCCAAACTGGCATTCAGGATCTTAGTTCCCCGACCAGAGACTGAACCCATGCCCCCTGCACTGAAAATGCAAAGTCTTAACCACTGGACCACCAGGGAAGTCCCTAAGAACAGACAGTTTTGAATCTTCCTTGAGGGATGACATTTAAAGTGGTTTCTTCTTCAGGAAGTTTTCAAAGTCCCTCTGGCCTCTGAGCCCACTCATCCTTAACAATGCCTGCAACCCTTTATAACATACACTGTTTTCTTTAAAAGTCGTAACAGTTTCATGGATTAAGACACGTAGGTGACACACACAACACCCACTGCACCCTCTCAGTGGGAAGGGCGATGGAATTATCCACTGCTGAGGGCCCGCAGGCTACAAGCCTTGTGCCAGACACCTGCCATATGCCACCTAATTTCGTCGTCACAGCAGCCCAGTGAGGCCAAGGAGAGTTTACTTCCAAGACAGTTTGATGTTGTCTCCACTTTCCAGGGGAAGAACCTGGAGCCTAGGTATATTAAGGTCATCCATCTGAGAAGTGACAGGGCAGAATGGGAACCAGGGCTTGTATGAAGATAACCCCTGTGGTCTTTCCCTACCATCTCAGGGAGCCAAACTAGTAACTGGCAGCAAAATGGATGAGGTTATCTCCACTGCAGTTCTGATCCCTGGGTCCAGAAGATCTCCTGGAGGAGGAAATTTGCCATTTCCAGCATTCTTGCCTGAAAAATCCCATGGACAGAGGAGCCCGATGGGCTACAGTCCGTAGAGTTGCAAAGGGTTGGACATGACAGAGCGACTGAGCACACACACAAACATACCTATCCCCGCTGCAGAGCAGCTCTTGAAAGCCTGAGTGCCTCCCAGGCTGAGAGCAGGAAGCTCACATCTCAGCAAACTGTGTAAATATAGACTCCTATTTAAGTGAGCATTTATTAGAAGCCAGGCACTGTGCCAAATGCCTTGCAATATAATTTCCCTAAACTTCTCCCAAGCCCTGTGAACTAAGAATTTCTAAAACCCAATTCTCAAGTGAGGAACTTGAGGCCAGGAGTTAAGCAATTTGCCCCAAAGTCTTGTTGAGGAAGGGGCTGGGATCTGAATCTGTATTCCACTGGCTACGTGTGAATCTAAGTGCTGATGGAGTCAGTGGAGCCTCACAGGGCTGAGAGAGTTTCCTGTTTGTCTGAAAGAATCCCTGGAGGCACCAACGACCATAGGCAAGACAACTAACATGGGACAAGCTGAGAAATAAAATCCTCACCTTGAAGATACAGGAAAGCTGAGACTTTGATGGAAAAAGGTTTAGTTGGAGTGTGGACAGTTTTGTTCCTCTCCATCCCCGCCTGTACAGACCCCCATGTGAGAAGGGTAAAAATGAGCTTCTTCCTTTCTTAAACCAACTGAGGGAAGCTTCCAGGGAACCACCCAGAGAATGCTTTTTTGTGTGTCTTAACATTTCACGGGTGTACAACTAGTCCCTGAACCACACCTGAACATGTATATGGGTGACAGCCTTGGCTAGAGCGCCCACTGGTGGCCGAGTCATGACACGGCATGCTTTGGGATGCGGGGGGCGGGTTTCTCACAGCCAGGTGTGTCTCCATGGAGAGGAGCGGGGTTAAGAGGACACCCTAGAAGGGCAAGTGACCCTAGAGGGCCTGAATGGGAGCCGAACTGAGGGAAAATACATAGATTTCAGGCAAAAAAGGCAAAACCATGTCAAGATGCCGAAGGTGGGAGATCCCTAGGGATGGGGAAGGGCCATGAGGCACTCAGGCACCCTTCCACAAGGCGAATGCCAGTGATCACACAGCTACCTTCAAGAAGATTCCAGTGTTATGTCTGCACCTGTAAATTCAGACTTTGGCTGTTCTGATCTCAACTCCCCTTCACTTCCACCTAAGGGGGGTTTGGAATGTGTGGGGGAGGGTTGGGGTGAACAGCAGCTAGAACAGCTGGGTGTGGAGATACCCAGCCCACCAAGGGCACCGACTTAGAGACCACTGGACTCAGTCATTTCCTTCTGAAGCCAAAGGGATAATCATTCAAGATAGTTCATTTCCTTGTAGTGATGAAATCTTCCACATCTGGAATAAATCACCGTTTTCTTTTTTAGTATCCCTTTAAACACTGCCACTCCTTTGCCCTGGAATAGGAGTGGGAAGTGTCTGTTGCTTTCTTTGGAGGGGCTGCACTGCAGCATGTGGGATCTAAGTTCCCCGGCCAGGGATCCAGGGATCGAACCTGTGCCCCCTGCAATGGAGGTATGTGGTCTTAACCACTGGACCACCAGGGAAGTCCCACCTGTTACTTTTAAAAAATAATAATTATTATTTTTGTGCCTGTTCTTTTAAATTGACATCTGGCTACACTGTGGCCGCTCAGTTCCATCTCTTACCTTCTGTAAGCAAAGATGTTTCTGAAGGAAGAAGCCTGCTTTGGACAAGAATTCCACATGCCATTGATGGGAGGAGTTCCGGGATATAGTGGAACCCAGTACTGAGCTGCTACTTTGTACCAGGAACTTCCTCAGTGCTTCCGGGGAGATGACTGAGGATCGTTGTATGTGTCAAAACATGGAGGGACTTCCCTGGTGGTCCAGTGGCTAAGACTCTGTGTTCCCAATGCTGGAAACCTGGGTTCAATCCCTGGTTGGGGAACTAGATTCCACATGCTCCAAGACCTGGCGAAGCCAAATAAACATAAATAAAAATTTTTTTAAAGACATGAAGGGAAATGTCTGTCCCCCAGGGAGACTGTGCCAAGCTAACCAAGCCCAAGAGAGACCCCAAAATAATCATCACTAACTTTGGAGTGAGTGGCAGGCATTTTACTCTTATTATAAGAAGATCAGTTCAGTTCAGTTCAGTTCAGTCGCTCAGTCGTGTCAGACTCTTTGCGACCCCATGAATCGCAGCACGCCAGGCCTCCCTGTCCATCACCAACTCCCAGAGTTCACTCAGACTCACGTCCATCGAGTCAGTGATGCCATCCAGCCCATCTCATCCTCGGTCGTCCCTTTCTCCTTCTGCCCCCAATCCCTCCTAGCATCAGAGTCTTTTCCAATGAGTCACCTCTTCGCATGAGGTGACCAAAATACTGGAGTTTCAGCTTTAGCATCATTCCTTCCAAAGAAATCCCAGGGCTGATCTCCTTCAGAATGGACTGGTTGGATCTCCTTGCAGTCCAAGGGACTCTCAAGAGTCTTCTCCAACACCACACTTCAAAAGCATCAATTCTTCGGCACTCAGCCTTCTTCACAGTCCAACTCTCACATCCATACATGACCACAGGAAAAACCATAGCCTTGACTAGACGGACCTTAGTCGGCAAAGTAATGTCTCTGCCTTTGAAAATGCTATCTAGGTTGGACATGACTTTTCTTCCAAGGAGTAAGCGTCTTCCAATTTCATGGCTGCAGTCACCATCAGCAGTGATTTTGGAGCCCAAAAAAATAAAGTCTGGCACTGTTTCCACTGTTTCCCCATCTATTTCCCATGAAGTGATGGGACCAGATGCCATGATCTTCGTTTTCTGAATGTTGAGCTTTAAGCCAACTTTTTCACTCTCCTCTTTCACTTTCATCAAGAGGCCTTTTAGCTCCTCTTCACTTTCTGCCATAAGGGTGGTGTCATCTGCATATCTGAGGTTATTGATATTTCTCCCGGCAATCTTGATTCCAGCTTGTGTTTCTTCCAGTCCAGCGTTTCTCATGATGTACTCTGCATATAAGTTAAATAAGCAGGGTGACAATATACAGCCTTGACGCACTCCTTTTCCTATTTGGAACCAGTCTGTTGTTCCATGTCCAGTCCTAACTGTTGCTTCCTGACCTGCATACAGATTTCTCAAGAGGCAGGTTAGGTGGTCTGGTATTCCCATCTCTTTCAGAATTTTCCACAGTTTATTGTGATCCACACAGTCAAAGGCTTTGGCATAGTCAATAAAGCAGAAGTAGATGTTTTTCTGGAACTCTCTTGCTTTTTCCATGATCCAGCGGATGTTGGCAATTTGATCTCTGGTTCCTCTGCCTTTTCTAAAGCCAGCTTGAACATCAGGGAGTTCACGGTTCACGTATTGCTGAAGCCTGGCTTGGAGGATTTTGAGCATTACTTTACTAGCATGTGAGATGAGTGCAATTGTGCGGTAATTGGAGCATTCTTTTGCATTGCCTTTCTTTGGAATTGGAATGAAAACTGACCTTTTCCAGTCCTGTGGCCACTGCTGAGTTTTCCAAATTTGCTGGCATATTGAGTGCAGCACTTTCACAGCATCATCTTTCAGGATTTGAAACAGCTCAACTGGAATTCCATCACCTCCACTAGCTTTGTTCGTAGTGATGCTTTCTAAGGCCCACTTGACTTCACATTCCAAGATGTCTGGCTCTAGATGAGTGATCACATCATCATGATTATCTGGGTCGTGAAGATCTTTTTTGTACAGTTCTTCTGTGTATTCTTGCCACCTCTTCTTAATATCTTCTGCTTCTGTTAGGTCCATACCATTTCTGTCCTTTATCGAGCCCATCCTTGCATGAAATGTTCCCTTGATATCTAATTTTCTTGAAGAGATCTCTAGTCTTTCCCATTCTGTTGTTTTCTTCTATTTCTTTGCATTGATCGCTGAAGAAGGCTTTCTTATTTCTTCTTGCTATTCTTTGGAACTCTGCATTCAGGTGCTTATATCTTTCCTTTTCTCCTTTGCTTTTTGCCTCTCTTCTTTTCACAGCTATTTGTAAGGCCTCCCCAGACAGCCATTTTGCTTTTTTGCATTTCTTTTCCATGGGGATGGTCTTGATCCCTGTCTCCTGCACAATGTCATGAACCTCATTCCATAGTTCATCAGGCACTCTATCTATCAGATCTAGGCCCTTAAATCTATTCCTCACTTCCACTGTATAATCATAAGATAGATATTATTTTTTCCTTTTCATATATGTATTCAGTTATTGACAGACATTTTATTATGAACTAGGCACTGTGCTCCATTCTGTGTATAACTCCCAGATTTAATCAGAACTTTTAGGGAAAACAAGAAACATCACTTCACTAAATGTACATACAAATTTTCAGACACATCACGAATTAAAAAAACAATCCAAGGAGAATACGGCGTGTCTTGGAGGTGAGGAGCTTCAGCAGGAGTCTTGGACGGGACTGCTTTGGGCCATCCTGACTCTCACCAGGCCTCTCTCCAGAGCCTGCACCTTCTTCCCCAACCCTGGCCTGAATCCAGCTCCAAAGCTGCCAGGAAGCCTGGGACTCACAGGACCCTGCCAAGGCCCTACAACGCCATCTGGGCGAACCCTGGATGACAGAACAGGGCAGGGCTGTGTTTCCAGATGGCGCCTAGGAACAGCTTGGTTTTTGAAAACAGTTGATCAGCTCTCACTGACACATCAGGCTGGGAGAGCAGGGTGCACAAAGGATTTAATGGGACTAAGAGATTCAAGATGGATGACAATGAAATACAGTGAATTTCTTAAAAACACTTCCCAGGGGGTACTAGCAGTGAAGAGCTCACCTGCCAAAGCGGAGATGTAAGACATATGGGTTTGATCCCTGGGTTGGGAAGATCTCCTGGAAGAGGACATGGCAACTCACTCCAGTATTATTGCCTGGAGAATCCCATGGACAGCGGAGCCTGGCGGGCTACAGTCCATAGGGTTGCAAAGAGTCAGGCACAGCGTAAGTGACTTAGCACATTATTAGATAATAAGCTTTTCCTTGTTGAATATCTGAAAAATACAGAGGAGGCAAAAGAAAAATAGCTTTTATCATTTTGGTGTGTAGTGTGGAAAACTGACCATCTTCCTCTGGCTTGCCTGCTGCCCTCAACACACACACACATCACATTCACATATATCACACTCACATATCCACCCTCTCACACACCTCTACAACACACACATGCGTGCACATCACACGTACATACTCACTGCACATACATCAAGAAGAGAACTAAAGCATTTGATAAAAATCCTTATTAGAATGGTCAATCTGGGGACTTCCCTGGTGTCCAGTGGTTAAGAAGGGCAATGCGGGGGAGGCAGGTTCGATCCCTCGGCAGGGAACTAAGTTCCCGCAGGCCATGGGGTAACTGAGTTCTCGTGCCTCAACTATTAAGCCCACGCACCACAACTAGAGTCTGTGCACTGCAGCAAGAAACCCCACATGATGCAACTAAGATCCAACGCAGCTAAATAAATATTTAAAAAAGGAATGATCAATCGGAACACCTCCTTCATTTGAGGGAGAGAACCAAGGGGCAGAAGTTGCAAGCCTCGATGGGTCTAAAAACTACCCAGAGACACGTTGAAGGCACAGATATCTGGTCTCACCCCCAGATTTCTGATTCTGCACATCTCGGGTCAGGGTGGGCTGGGTGGGGTAGATCCAAACCGTGAGACCTCCTTCCTGTGGTGGGCACTGGATTTCTGTGGGACTGGAATGGAAGCAGATGAGAGGCTTGTGAGAAGGAGGCTTTTGGAGAAAGAGAGGTGTGGATCTCAGAACAAGCGTGTTAGTTGCTCAGTCATGTCCCATTCTTTGCGATCCTATGGACTGTAGCCTGCCAGGCTCCTCTGTCCAAGGGATTCTCCAGGCAAGAATATTGGAGTGGGTTGCCAGCAAGTGAGGGGAGGTTAGAAACGGGTATGCTGTGTGGGGACCTCTCCTTTTATGAAAAATCCTAAGGGTTTCCCTTCCATATGCTGGAAAGTGTCAAGAGAGGGAGAGCCTTAGCCTTCTCCTTGGATACTGTAGCACCTTTTAGGATTGTTCAATCCTTCTATGCAGAAAGGTTTATGCCCTGCCCAGTTTGATGTTTAACTGGAGGGACTGAAGGGGCAGGAAAGTGGGGAGAAAGGGGCCTTGTTCCTTTCCATCTCCCCCAGGACTTCTATGGAGAAAGGTGCTCACATCCCACTGAGGGGCTATAGCCCAGGTCCCAGTGGACAGTGGCCCAAACTGCCAAGAGTGTTCCAGAGTGGACAGTTTAAGAGAGGCAAGAAGACTGAAGCGCCTCTGACCCCTGCTTGTTAGAAAGGGTTTCATTTTTGAAAAGAGAAAGAAAAATACCATGAGTATTGGACCACCTGTAGCCCACTTGGTACCTTTGTACAAATTAGAAAAAAGGCCCTACCTCAGGACCCTCAACTTCCGTCTGACAAGCTGGCATAATATTATGAGGAAGCAAGCACTAGAGTACTATCTGCTGGAAAACTGTTGTAACAAACGTGCACCTCTCAGCAGGGAAGGGCACGACCTTGGCAAGGGCACCCTGACGTGCCCCATGACTGCAGGGTCAGACTTGCCTAAGGTGTCTGAGAATTGCACAGAATAGGAAGCTGAGCTGAGAAAGGATGAATAGGTAATTTGACCAGGGTCACATGGCTAGTTAGAGATGGATTCAAACCCAGCTCATCTGACTCCAGAGCCCAGGCTCTGCACCATCAGGCCACTGTTTCTACTGGAAATACATGTTACTCCCTCATCTCCTTGAAAACACCTTAACTATTATCCTCAAAAATGTCAATTTTTGCATTTCAAATACCACTTCCATTTAGCAGCCTTCTTTGACCTCACCATGTCCAGCTGGCCATTCAGTCCTCTGATTCCTGCTCTTGGGCTTTACCTGGCTCTCTACTGAAGCCTCATCACACGGAGTGAATCGGTAAGTTTACTGTCTGTCTTTCCTCTGAAACTGTGAGCAAACTCTTCAAGGGTTGTTGGGGAGACTGAGGAGCGCCAGCTCTGAGCCCCCAGAGCCTGGCACTGAGCCCGGGGCAGAGGAACAGCTCGGTGATGATGGATGAAAAGAACTGAAATGAGCTCTCACGCGAGGGGATTGGACACCGTGCCCTCCCCGGGCCACTGCAGCTCTGACCTTCACGAGCACTTGACTGTTTGATTCCAAACCTCTGCCAGCGCTGGGGGCCAGAAATCAGAGCCGTGCAGAGCAGAGGGAGGCAGGATAAAGAGTAACTGCCAGGAAACGGCAACTACATCTGCTTAGAAGATGCTAGAGTGATTAGACGGAAATGGGTCTAGAAATCATGAAGCTTCTTAGGAGGCTCACAGGAAATACCACTGAATGCCTGAGGCCTCCCCAGGCAGGGTGGTCGGAGAAGCTGTCAAGGTCATCACCAACTCTGAAATCCTCCTGCTCCTCCAGGAACAGGTTTTCAGGAAAGGAAGAAAAACACAATGGGCTGTCAATCTAATCAGAGAACATTGATAATGCTTTTACTAGAAAAAGGTCAGAGGCTTTTTGCCAATTTCAGTCAAGTATCCAAGGACATCCTGGGCATGTAGAAATTTGGGGGGAATAGTGAGAGATTAGTGAGCTCCCGGGCGTGACAAGACACAGCTAGTGAGATGCCCCCCTCCCCCCAGTTCCACCTGCTTCTCTGCACTTAGTGAAATGAAACTGAACCCCACGTGGGCTGGGCCCCACTATTAGAGAAGAACAGGCCTTCTCACTCCAGAACTCAGGGGGATCTTGAGGGCTCAGGGGTATCTCTCACCCTGTAGATTTTACTAGCACTGAGCTCTACTAATCTGGGGCAGCTAACATATAGTGACTTGTATTTGGTGATTTAATTTCTTTATAATTCTGTTTAATTCACTCATCATTTGATAAAAAGAATTCCCAATGTATCCAAAAGATTCACAAAGTTGCTCTCACCCCTTCATCCATTCATTCAGTATGGTTTTCTTGTATGTCTGTCATGTACTCGTGGGCCAGCTCAACAGCATCTTACCCCTGTCCTCCTCATCCACTTGGAAGGAACACCCCCAGCACCCCCTTAAGCCAGAGATCCTGATGCAATTCATTAGTGGCCTCTGTCCCACCTAGACTAGGGTCTAAACTCCAGAAGGATTGCACCATTCACGACCCAGAGAAGTAGCCGCCCAGCTACTGCCTGGGCCCAAGGGGCTGCTTTTCCGTGTGACAAAACACTCAGGGTGCGGGGCGGAAGCACCTTCAGACCCTTTGGCCTGGCTCTAAGGGACTGTCAGTTCAGACTCTGTATCTTATAGCAGAGGACATGGATTAGTAACCTTTGATTTTGTTCCTAGAGAAGGAATGAGGAAAATACATAAAGATGGTAAAAATCCCCTGTGATGCATCATTAAGAGATAATTGTTTTTAATATTTTGATGTTTACTATTTCAGTTTTTTAAAAAAATTCGTACATAAACACAAACAGTATTTTTACAAAAACAGAATTACTCTGTAATGCTTTTTTTATGACTCCCTTCCAAAGCATAAATTATTGTGACTATTTCCTCATATTTCGTATTTCATAATATTGCTTAGAATGGATATAACAGTTTATTTAACTTCCTCTCTATTGACAGCTAAGTTATTTACAGCATTTTTCCTACTGGGCAAAAAGTAAATTTTTAAAAGAGATGACGGGCATTTCTTATTATTAATAACTCACTGTGTATCCCTCTCCCTTGGTTTTTCCTTCTGTTTCCTCCACCAGCTTGTCAGCCAAGCCAGAACTCTGGAATCAATCCTACCCCCTCCCTGCCTCTCACCCCCACCCCCCCATCCAATTAGTCACCAGTCGCCCAACAGTCTCTTCTCTGGGGCCTCAGCCCTAGCTCAGACCTTGTCCGTTCTTTCTGGAGTTATCACAAAGTTCTGGTCTCCCGGAGACACACTTCAATTCCTCCTCCTCCCCACTCTGAATCATTTTGGAACCAGGATGATATTCAGTTTGCTCATCTAATGTCACTGGGGGCAGAGAATGCAGCCAAAAGCTCGTAGTCTTGGCAGAAGAGAACTGTGTTTAGTGGGGATGGCCATACCCATGTTTTGAGGATGCCAGCCTCCAGGGGACAGGGGAGAAATTGGTGATGGGGTGTCAGAACGAGACAGTTCTGAATCTCTGGGATCTCTGCTGCGGGTCCTCTGGGGTCAGTCAGGGTGCTGGCGGGGAGCTCAACCTTGGGCGGCTGGCTGGAGCCCTTCTGGGCCCTTCCCCTATGCTTTCACAAGTCCTCACTCTGGCAGGGAGGGCTCAGCCCCTCCTTGGAGAAGCGAAGAGGAAGCCAAAACTCGATTCTGGGAAGATGAAGGCCCTCCGGGTAGGAGAGACTGTGTGTGCTGAAGGCTGGGGGCTGCGGGGTACAGATCCCACTGGGAGTTGAGTAATCCTGTAACTTTGGCTCCAGACACTTCTTTAGTCCAGAGACATGACACTGCCTCTTGGGTGCAGAGGGAAAATAACCTTGTGTTCTCCTTTTAATCAGGGTCAACTTGGAATCTCAGACTTTAGAAAAACATGAAAGGCCTCTTATTCCAGCCTCTCTGTCGCCTTCTAATGTTGTCTCCCCAGAGTATTCCAAACACAGCCAGCTCCTTCCAGGCCCTTCCTTCCAAGGAAGGAAGGCTTTTCAGTCTTCACATGATCTTTAGAAAGCTCTTCTTGGACCATAACGGGGAGGCCCTTTCTCACGTCCTTGCCTTTGCTTTGCAAGTTGGCTCTGTCCTTTCCCATCTTGTTCACCAGGGCAAACTCCCATTCCTTCTCCAAATCCTAACCTAAGGTCACTTCCACCTTCCTTGTATCTCACAGACTTTCTTTCTCTGGATTCTCCCACAGTTCCGAGTGTCTCGTTATCATTGGCAATTGTTAGTTTACTCATCTACATTCGTCCCTGTTCTCCCCTAGCCTTTTCTGCCACCACGGACACTTCTGAGGGTGGTACCCTGGCTGATTCATTTATCACCAGTGCCTGGCCCAGGGCTTGGCCAAGAGAGAAGGCCTGAATGAGTGGATGAAAAGGGAAGAAAGGAGGGTCCCAGAACTCTAAACAGCAAGAGCTCCCGGATCACCTTTGTTATCCCAGGTCCCTGATGGTTGTTGTTCTTGTAAGTCGTGTCTGACTCTTTGTGACCCCATGGACTGCAGCACACCAGGCTTCCCTGTCCTTCACTATCTCCCAGAGTTTGCTCAAATTCATGTCTACTGAGTCACTGATGCCATCCAACCATCTCATCTTCTGTAGCCCTCTTCTCCTTTTGCCTTCAATCTTTCCCAGCATCAGGGTATTTCCAATGAGTCAACTCTTCACATTGGGTGGCCAAAGTATTGAAGTTTTAGCCTCAACATCAGTCCTTCCAATGAATATTCAGGGTTGATTTCCTTTAAGATTGACTGTTTTGATCTCCTTGCAGTCCAAGGGGCTCCCTCCCTTATTCCTGGTCTTACTGGAGCCTCACAGCAGCCCTGAAGTGGTTGATGGTGCAGCCACACATCCTGGATGGCAAACAAGGAAGCTGAGGTCCAAGGGGAGAAGTGACCTGTTTAAGGTCATTTTAGAGTGCCTTGCGGGAGACCAGGAACTGTTTCCTTCCTTTCTCACCTTCTTTTCCTCAGCTCCTCTCCCCTGACTCCTGTCCCTCAGGACTGCTAGAGCAGAGCCGGGTTCTGTGAGACCTGAGGGATTTCAGAGGCCTGGAAGTAGTTCCGGGCAGTGAAGTATGTGGGTGGTATGCATGCAGGCTCCCCGGGGTGCTTGTGGGGGAAGGATGATGCTGGCTCCCACAGGACCCCAGATGAGGTTTGGCACCAAGATATCTCCCAGGTCCCCTTTCTACCCCCTGCTCCTCAAAGGGGAATCCCAGATGGCCCCCCAGTGTCCAGAGAGCTCCAGCCATGTCAGCTGAGTGAACAGAATGCTGTGCCATGATGGCCACTGATTGATCACCTATCAAAAGTGCTGTGTGACCTGCAGGAAGTCACTCAGTTTCTCTGGGCCTCAGAGTCTGGATCTGGAATATTTAGAAGCTTGGAGCCTTGTCCTTAGGAAATAGGGACAGGGACAGATTGTCATCTCCCAAATTCTACAGGCCTGCACAAGGAAAAGGGATCATGCTTCTTCGTACAGCCCAAGGGGCAGGATGAAGGTGGATGAAGGCAAGTGGAGGAGTGGGTGTAGATTTGGGGTCAGTGGAAACACTAGGTGATTCACTGCGCACTAGAGCAGGTCTAGAATGGAAGCAGCTCCCCGGCTGGAGGTAGGCAAGTAGGGACCAGGTGGGAATTTGGGGACACGATGTAGAGGATGGTAGTACTGGACTGAATGACACGTGAGGTCTGACTCAAAGAGCTCTGATTTCAGTCCCCCTTGGAAGTTCCCTTTGTGCCCAGCGTAGTCTTTCGCCCATGTCAGCGGGGCAGTGAAGGTGAAAGCTCAGGATCAGAGCTGGCAGACCCGAGAGCTAGTCTTCATTCAGATCTGTAAATGTCTGCAGACTTTGGATAAGTGACTCCTCCTCCCTGCGCTACAGCTGCCTAATCTCTTAAAAGTTTTAATTTTTCTCAAATTAATTAATTAATTATTGAATTTTTAGGTATGCGGGGTCTTTGTTTCAGTGCACAGGCTTCTCACTGGGGTGACTTCTCTTGTTGCGGAGCACAGGTTCTCGGCCCACAGGCTTCAGTTGTTGCATCATGCAGGCTCAGGAGTTGTGTCTCCAGGGCTTAGTTGCTCTGAGGCATGTGGAATATTCCTGGACCAGGGATCAGACCTGTGTTCTCTACACTGGCAGGCGGATTCTTACCCACTGTACCACCAGGAAAATCCCTGCCTGATCTTAAACCAGAATAACGCTCTCTCACTTGCTGATCTTTCTAAGAACATGGTTACTAACAATAATATTTGTAAGCTAGGAAATTCTATACAAATATCAAAGATTAGCATATAAAACAACTTTTTGTGTGTGTTTTCAAAAGTAAAACATGTTTATCACAGCAAATATGGATAACACCAACGAAAAAAATTTAGAATTAGTCATTATTCCACCACCCAGAGAATACTAATGTGAACATTTGGACATGTCTTCCTTTATTCACTTTTTTCTGTGTGTATATATTCATATAATTTTAAACTAAATATTATATCAAATAATAGATACTATTTTGTCCTCTGCTTTTATTTCTACTTAAGATAGCTATCCATACATGAACATTTTCTCATATCCTTAAATATTCTTCTGTAGGTTTAACTTTTAAGGAAACACTTTATTGAAGTATAATATAGATACAGAAAAGTTCATGGATTATAAATGTACAGCTCATCGAATTTTCACAAGCCAAACTCATCTGTGTATCCAGCACCCAGATCAAGAGAACAGAATATTACCAGCTCTCCAGAGGGTTCCCTCAGGCTTCCTGCCAGCCACCACCTCTCACCCCTGGGGTTGTAGCGTCATACAACATTTTTATTTTGAAATAATTATAGATTCAGAGGAAGTTGGCAGAAGAGATGTACAAGGAGGTCCAGTGAATCTTTCACACAATTTCCTCCAATGGCAATATTTTTGCACAACTATAGCACAATATCAAAACCAAGAAATAGACCTTGGTATCATCTACTGAGTACTCATGTTTCACTGGTTTTATATGCCCTCATTCTGTGTGTGTGCTTCTATGCAATGTTGTCACTGGTATAGATTCATGTAACCATCATTATAACAAAAATACATAATTGTCTCATTTCCACAAGGCTCCCTCCTGCTCTCCCCATTATAACCATATCCACTCCCTTATTCCTAAACCCCGGCAACTGCTCATCTGTCCTCCATTATTTTTGTTACTTCAAGAATATTAAATAAATAGAATCATACAGCACATAACCTTTGGGATTACCTTTTATAACACAGCATTGTGCATGAGTGCCAAATTGCTTGAGACCTGTCTGACTCTTTGCAACCCTATGGACCAAAGCCCACCAGGCTCCTCTGTCCATGGGATTCTCCAGCCAAGAATCCTGGAGTGGGTTGCCATGCCCTCCTCCAGGGGATCTTCCTGACCCAAGGACTGAACCCAAGTCTGCAGCTCCCGTATTGCAGACAAATTCTTTCACTGCTGAGCCAACCAGGGAAGCTCATAACATAGCACAATTCCCTTGAAATCCATCCAAGTTGTTGCATATACCAATAGTTCATTCCTTTATATTGCTAGGCAGTATTCCATAGTGTGGATATATCACATTTGTTTAACCATTTATCTGTTGAAGAATATTTGTTCCCATTTCTTTCCTTTTTTTTAAAAAAAATACTGAATGTTCCAACCCAAAGCATGAGATTTCTATGTGTTTATTTTATTTAGCTGCATCTCAAGGCATGCAGGATCTTAAGTCCCCAACCAGGGATTGAACCTGTGTCCCTTGTGGTGGTTAAGACCAATGGACAGCCAGGAAAACTTTTTAGAAAATTTGTTTCCATTTCTCGACTATTGTGAATCACCTTTATGAATATTTGTGTGTGAACGTGAGAGTTCATCTCTCTGGGATAAATGCAGAAGAGTGTGATTGCTGGGGTGTATGGTGAGTGCGTTGTTTAGTTTTATAACAAACTAACGGTTTTCCAGAATGACCGCTCCCTTTGCATTCCCACCAGCAATGCACAAGTGATCTGATTTCTCTACATCTTTATCAGTATTTGGTCTCTTCACTATTTTTTTATTTTAGCTATTCTGAGAGGTGTGTTGAGGTATCTGACTGTGGTTTTAATCTACATTTTACTGATGACCAATGAAGTTGAACATCTTTTCACATTTATTTACCATCTGTACATCATCTTCAGTACAATCTCTGTTCTTGTTTTTTTGCACATTTTCTACTTGGGGTGTTCTTTTTCTGTTGAGATTTGAGGGATTTTTTTGTATTCTTAATACAAGTCCTTTGTCAGATATGTGGTGTCCAACTATTTTCTCCCAATCTATAATTTGTCTTCTCGTCCTCTTCATAGGGTCTTTCATGGAGCAAAAAATTAAAATTCTAATGAGGTCTAAATTATCCATTTTTATTTTATGGATTGTGCTTTTGTTATCAAGTCTAAAAATCTTTTTGGCTAGATCTTAGGCTTGAAGCTTTTCTCTTCCCCACACCCCTGAAATTTGCATATGTTTATGTTTTACATTTAGGTCTGTGATCCATTTTGAGTTAATATTGTATAAAGTATGAAATTTGGATTAGGGTTGACTTTTCAGTTTTGTCTATGCACAGCTTAATTTTCAATGAGTAGCCAATGTTCTATCCTTAGACATAAGTTACTTACACAGCCACCCTGTCGATGAATCTTCAGATTGTTTTCAATATTTTTTCCATTATCAATAGGTGATGAATATCCTTGTAGCTAAATTTTATACTTCTCTATGATTGTTTTCTAAGAACATTTTAAAAGTGGCATTACCAGGGCAATTTTTAGGGTATTGGGTACATACTGCCAAATTGCTCTTCAGCAAAGTTGGTGCCAATATGCTGTCTCTTTCGAGCATGGCATGAGACAGCCTGCTCTTCCTGCCACCTCCTTCCTCCCAGGAGGGCCCACCTCCTGGAAACAAACCAAAACTCCACATGAGCTGTCCACTGTGTTTTAATTTGTAGTTCTTTCATTACTAAAGGCAACCTGGGAGGCAGACATAGGGGATTCTGTGCTCCCGTGTCGCTTCCTTCTTCCCTGTCTTTCTACGTATGTGTTCTCACCAGGTTGGGGGACCAGGACTGGAGTTTTCTCTCCTATCACTGGATATATGGCCCTGGACAAACCCCATTCCTCCTCTCTGACCCTTGGTCTCCTCTTTTGTAAAGGGAGCTCACAATGCCATCCTAGCTCCTCACAGATTTTTGTTAAGATCAACATACGTCATGGACATGCAATGGCTTTGAAATGTTACATGCTGTTCAGGCTGTAGGGCATTACTCATTTTTCTGTTCCTTTTAGTTCTTCTTCCTGAGTATTTTCTGGCTAAAGTTTGCATTAGTGTCATTTGTTTTATCCGTGCCCCCAACTGAGTAGTCAATGAGATAATGACCCACTCCTCACTCTCCAGGTTAGACCTAACGATGTAAGGACAGCAGCAGAAGAGAGCCACGGATGTAACTCCTCAACATGGCGCTAGTCAAAACCGCCGTGGGGCCCTGTCCTGGGATATTCACCCTGAGCCTCAGCCTTGGGAAGGGGAGGAAGGAGCTGATGCTGCCTAAGTCGCTCAGTGGGTCAGGCACGTGATGGGGCTCTGAGTGTGGTGAGAATGTGCTGTAAACACTGTTAAGTTCACCACTTTCCTGCCAGGTAACTGGAGCTCAGAGGGTAAAATGCATTGGCTGCGGTGATGCAACCAGAAAAGTGGCAGGAGAGACTGGGGTGCAAGGTGCCCACAGCTTTCTCTGCCACCCTGATTTTTTAAAAATATTAATTACTTTATCTGGCTGCTTTGGGTCGTAGCTGCAGCACATGGGATCATTCAGTCGTCAGTTGTGCATGTGGGACCTTTGAGCTGCAGCACGTGGGCTCTTTAGCTGTGGCATGCCAGCTCTTAGTTGTGGCATTTGGGATCTGGTTCCCTGACCAGGGATCGAACCTGGGCCCTCTGCATTGGGGATGTGGAGTCTTAGCCACCTGACCACCAGGGAAGTTCCCCCTGCCACCCTGATTTGAGACGTAAAACACTTCCTTCCCCCGTTGACCTACCTTAGTGTCTGAGAATCCTCACATAACCAAATATTTTTAGCAAATCTCTAAAGTCCCTATTAGAAAGCCTGGACTAGGACAGAGACTAGGCTGTGTCCTCGTCTGCCATGAGCAGTGCGCCTCGAGACGTTGTTGGGCTTACCCTGTGCTGAGCAGGGCCCTGTGAGCAAAAGGGAGGACCCGCCTGGATAGTAAGGTCAGAGGACCCAGGTTCAAATCCATGACCACATGGCTGACCAGCTTTGAGAAGGCTACCTAAGGAGGGGACGAATGCACACTGAGGAGCCTCCCAGAGTAACTGCCCTTGGCCAGGAAAGCACCACCCAGCAGTGAACAGAAGCTGCTTCCAATCGACCCTGCTTAGAGGCTGCAGCATTGGGCTGGGGCCTGGGTCAAAGCAGTTGGATCACTGGCCTGCAGGACCTAGAGTCCCTTCTGAAGTCCCCACCAGGCCCATCTTGGCTTTTGTTAAGGAAAGAGCCAAGGAGACTGACACTCTGCGAGCCTCTGTTCCTGATTATGTAAGGTTAGTATTCTACTTTTACATTCTATGCACTTATTTTATTTCTGGGCTCCAGAATCGGAGAGATTTACTTTTAAAATCTGTAATCCGTCACTTTCCTGCTGCGTGACCTTGGGTAAATTATTTAACCTCTTTGAGCTTCAGTGTTTTCAACTGTCAAACACCTTTTTGCATAATGTGTGTATGTGTTAACACTTCCTTCCCCCGTTGACCTACCTTAGTGTCTGAGAATCCTCACATAACCAAATATTTTTAGCAAATCTCTAAAGTCCCTATTAGAAAGCCTGGACTAGGACAGAGACTAGGCTGTGTCCTCGTCTGCCATGAGCAGTGCGCCTCGAGACGTTGTTGGGCTTACCCTGTGCTGAGCAGGGCCCTGTGAGCAAAAGGGAGGACCCGCCTGGATAGTAAGGTCAGAGGACCCAGGTTCAAATCCATGACCACATGGCTGACCAGCTTTGAGAAGGCTACCTAAGGAGGGGACGAATGCACACTGAGGAGCCTCCCAGAGTAACTGCCCTTGGCCAGGAAAGCACCACCCAGCAGTGAACAGAAGCTGCTTCCAATCGACCCTGCTTAGAGGCTGCAGCATTGGGCTGGGGCCTGGGTCAAAGCAGTTGGATCACTGGCCTGCAGGACCTAGAGTCCCTTCTGAAGTCCCCACCAGGCCCATCTTGGCTTTTGTTAAGGAAAGAGCCAAGGAGACTGACACTCTGCGAGCCTCTGTTCCTGATTATGTAAGGTTAGTATTCTACTTTTACATTCTATGCACTTATTTTATTTCTGGGCTCCAGAATCGGAGAGATTTACTTTTAAAATCTGTAATCCGTCACTTTCCTGCTGCGTGACCTTGGGTAAATTATTTAACCTCTTTGAGCTTCAGTGTTTTCAACTGTCAAACACCTTTTTGCATAATGTGTGTATGTGTGTGCTCAGTGGTGGCCAACTCTTTGCGACCCCATGGACGGTAGCCCACCAGGCTCCTCTGTCCCTGGGATTTTCCAGGCAAGAATACTGGAGTGGGGTGCCATTTCCTTCTCCAGGGGAGCTTCCCCACCCAGAGACAGAACTCAGGTCTCCTGTATTGCAAGCAGTCTCCTGCACCGCAGGCGGATTCTTATATAGTTAATATAAACGTCAACTATTTGTTAAATTGAAAAAATAAATAAACCCCCCTGAATACATGTTCGTTTTAAAATTCTGTAAAACACAAGGCTGGAAGTTATTTCATCCAGGGGAAGATGTGAAGGTAATGGAGTCCTTGCAGACTGCCGAAAACCACTGTTCCTTCCAATTTCTGCTGTCCGTACTCAGCTTCCCTCTAGCAATGCCCCTACTCCCCTTCCCCACTAGGCCTGGGCAACAGCAACTCCAGGAAAACAGGCGCGGAGAAAGGGCAGGGGGAGAGTCCCAGGCAGCGCCCTCTGGTGGCCGATCAGAGACCTGGACTCAGCCCGGAGCTCGGCCGGCAGCTCAGTTCCGGCCGGGACCAGAGGGGTGGGCGGATCCTCCGTTAGTCCCTCTCTCAGCTGGGAATGCACACTCCAGCCCCGCCTATTTAGTCACTTACCACCTTGTATTGCAGTCGACAGGGATCCCCCGGGACCATGGCTGGGTTTGGTCCACCTCTGGGTGCCCTGTGGCCAGGACTGTGGTTTCTTTCTAACAAACGCTGGCTTAAAAGTGCGCGTGGGCGGGTTCTGAGCTCTGCGGCCTGGGGCTCAACCCCTGGGCTGCCCTAATCGTTTGAGTCAGTCTCAGCATCCTGTTGCCTTTGTCCTCGAGTTTTATTATTCCTGTCATCTCTCACTCCCACCTCCTAGAGAATGGGCTTCCTACCAAATGATTTAGCTCTCTGCCAGGGCTCAGCAAGCTATTTGGGCAGGTCTATCAAGTAATTATACTTATTCTTTTTTCTTTTTTTTCCTTTTTCTTTCTTTCTTTTTTGTTTGAACCAGAATCACTCTGGTTCAATCACTCTGGAGAAGTGGGAGGAGAGTTTGGAATAGGTCTTTTGACTACAAGTTCCAGATTCTGCCACCCACTCTCTGGGCATCATTTTCCCCACCTGTGAAATGGGTTCCTCATAGACTTTCCTCACGGGAAGGTTCTGAAGAGGACACGAGGTATGAGTGTGAGAGGAAAGTTTTGTGTAAACTTTAAAGTGTTGCCTAGACCTGATTATGCCGTAGAATCCTCTGGATTTGTTTGTTTTTAAACCTTGAAAACTATCATCACACACGCACACACACAATATATAGTGAAAGTTAGAAACTTATGTAAAATACTAAAGTAAAACTGTGGAACCTTCCCTGGTGGCTCAGCTAGGAAAGAGACCCAGGTTCAATCCCCTTCCAGGTCATGAAGATCCCCTGCAGAAGAAAATGGCAAACTACTCCAGTATTCTTGCCTGGAGAAATTCCAAAGACAGAGGAGCTGGAGGGCTATAGTCCGTGGGGTCTCACAGAGTAGGACACGACTGAAAGACTTTCTCTTCACTTCAAAACTCTGGTATGTTTGAAAAAAACAAGATTTCTGGGCCTTTTTGGTGCTTGGTGAAGTTTTGTGCCTGATGCCACAGAAAGCTGGCCAGCTAGCCTTCTTCAGCCTCTTTCCTAGGAGTTCCCAGACCCTCAGTTAGAAGGAGCCTCCGGATCTCCGACTCACGTTTCTGCTGGGAAAGCAGGCTCAGAGAGGTGGGACTTGCCCTCCCATAGCCTGTGGGGCTGCTGTTGGGGTGGGTGAGGCAGGGCGCAGACTTAGCCACCCGGTGGAAGTGAGGTGGGCCCCTGTCAGGGTACTGGAGAGGAAGCGGCAGATCCTCACTGTGGACTCCTGCCCGTTCAGGCCTATCAGTGCACACACCTGCCACCTGAGGGATGGGGAGGGAAGCAGGGGGAGGGAGGGTCCTGTTTCACAACTGGAAGTCTCAAGAGTTGGTTTCTTGCTGAATTTGTTGTGCAGCCTTAGGAAAAAAATCCCTTAACCTCTCTGAGCCTCCACTTAACCATCAATAAAATGGACACACTTTTTATTTTTTGAATGTGTATTGATAACCAGTTATGTGCCAGGCACCCAGCTTAGGTGCTAGGGACACTTTGGAGAGCAAATGTAGGCACAGTTCTTGCCCTCAGTGTAAAGTGGAAGCTGGAAAAATAAACAGAAAATCAACGCACTGAGTGTCACTCTGGAGGGAAGATGGGGTGAGCACGGAGGAGGTGCACCTAACCTTACCTAGAGTGGGATGGCAGAGGTGGCCAAGGGAGGCATCCCAGAGGAGGCGGCAGGGACACTGAGAGGGGAAGGATAGGGGGAGGTAATCGGGCTGACAGGTGTGAAGGCAGGGGAGCATTCAAGCCCCCTCTCCTGTTCCTTCAGGCATCGTCTTCCTTTAGAACATGTAGGCAAAGGGAAGTTCTCCGTAGTCACTCCTGAGGAGTCTGTTCCAAACCTAAACCACACTCCCTCCAAGCACTGCCCTTGGTCCCCATGCCCTACGTGTCTGCACAGATGCAGATTTTACCGGCAGGTGGGGCCAGTCAGGAGAATTACAGTGTTTGTGTGTGGGGAGACTATTTTTAAAGCTTGAGCTAAGTATGACTTTGTCCACAGTCTGCGGGAAGCACTAAAAAGCTACGCCTTTCCCAGGCCCCCTGTGTTCCAGACTGGGTTCTCCCTTGCCTATTCTCATCAGGCTGCTCTCACCTGTCCCCACCCAGTGCCTGTCCGCCCCCCAGCTTCCTCAGTCCCCTGCTTGTGAGCCCCTGGGTCTGGAGGAAAGGCCCTGAGGGAAGGAGATGGTCCCTTTGCAGAAGGGTGGGTCTAGGTCTTTACGTCCCAGTTCCCAGCTGCGGCTGTGGGGAGATGAGGGTGAGAGGTAGGTCTGTCTGGGGACCTGCAGGTCACTTGTCTGGGCTGTGAGGGGAGTGCAAGGCTGAGAGGAGACAGGCCAAGCCTGCTGGGTGGCTGTGAGGCGAAAATATAACAAGAGATGATGAGCTCATGTGCAGGCCTCATGAACTTTAAAATAGGGGGCACATGTGTTTCCTTTCAGCTGTGCCTCTCTGCCTGGTCCCTAACGGAGGCTCTGGATGTCTGGCTTTGTCATTCGGTGTCTTTGCCTCTTCGGTTGCTCAGGTCCCATGGCTAGGTTAGCCATTCTTCCACTAGGAAAGACAGAGGGGTGGAGGAGGGACCACATCAGCCTGTGACTTGCTTGTTTTGGTTATCTACTGCCATGTAGGGCTTCCCTGGTAGCCCAGCTGGTAAAGAATCTGCCTGCAGTGCAGGAGACCTGGTTTGATTCCTGGGTTGGGAGAAGGGATAGGCTACCCACTCCAATATTCTTGGTCTTCCCTGGTGGCTCAGCTGGTAAAGAATCTGCCTGTAATGCAGGAGATCTGGGTTCAATCCCTAGGTAGGGAAGATCCCCTGGAGAAGGGAATGGCAACCCACTCCAGTATTCTGGCCTGGAGAATTCCATGCACTGTATAGTCCATGGGGTCGCAAAGACTCAGACATGACTGAGCGACTTTCACTTTCCCTGCCGTGTAAGAAACCACTCCAACATATAATGGCTCAGCACAGCAGTCAATTGCATTTCATATCACTTATTATATGGAACTTATTATATGCCAGGCACTATTCTAAGTATTCTACAAAAATTGACTGACTTATTTTCCATAACAACCCTTTGAGGTGACTAGTATCTCCATTTTATGGAAATATGGGAAATGTGGAAACTGAGGCTCAGAGAGAAGCTGAGTGGCTTGGCCCAGCTCACTTATGTACCTAACAGAGCCGTCCTTGATCGCAGGCAGCCTCTTTTTAGAGCCTGTGCCGTAACCACTTGTTATGCTGCCCTAAGGAATACTTGCGTCACTGACTTAACTTCATTTGAGAACTTAGCTTTTTTCAGCCCAAAGTAGGGCTCTGTGTCCTTCTTTGCCAGAGCAAGGGGGCTGATGTCTTGAATTATTAACTCCGTTTTGGAAAAGTTGCTGCCTCTAAGAATCAACTAATTAGAAAATTTTTCGTCTTGACACTTCTGTCCTTAAAGCAGTTTCTCTTTTTCTGTCCTTCTTTACCTTTCCTATATTTAATAACTATATATATATATACATGTTACATATACGAATGTGTATACATCAAGAAACATAAATGTATGCTTGCGTTCCTAATTCAGAATATGTTGACTGATGGGTATGCCAAATAAAATAATAAATAGCTTCTGGAATTACATTTTAAACACAGGAAGAATTTCCCACCCAGCTCAATAAACACAATAATCTCCATAAATACAACCACTGGGACTTAAATAAATAGAAGAATAAACATAGGGCATGTGACTTAACCAGATGGCTATTTGCTGTTGCCAGATGTTGAGCTAGGGACTGACATGCAGAGCAATGATCGTTGCAGTGAGCTACCTATGAGCACTGGCACTGTGTATATTGGGCAGTAGTGGACATTTGCCCTTTGTGAATATCAGCCACTGGTGAGGGCTATCATGGATGAACATTAGGTGCTGATAAATGTCAGTTATCAACAAACATTTGCCCCCTGGTGAAATTAGCTGTCATAGAACATTGAGCATCAATGGGCAAGACCTCATTAGCCTATGATGATGTCTAATGTCTTGGTGGACATTAGGTACAAGCAGAGGTAGGTCTCTGCTCCCTACATGCCTGGCAGTCTCATCCAGAGATACATCCTATGAGCTGGTTTGGAGGCAGTTGATGGGTGATGGTATCTCCATACCCTCTCTGAGAGGTCAACTGCTTGGCCATGACAATTTGGGGAAATCAGGTGGTGGTATGATAACACTCATGAAGGGAAATCACTGGATTTTCAAGATCTAAGCACAGCAGGACTGGCTTCAATGGGCAATGGGAACTTAGAAGGGCCCCATGCTTGGTTTAAGACTCTGTTCTTGCCATCTTGAATTCTTAATAATTTTGAACACAAGACCCTACATTTTCATTTTACCCTAGGTTCCACCAAGTATGGAGAAGGCAATGACAACCCACTCCAGTACTCTTGCCTGGAAAATTCCATGGATGGTGGAGCCTGATAGGCTGCAATCCATGGGGTCGCGACAAGTTGGACATGACTGAGCCACTTCACTTTCACTTTTCACTTTCATGCATTGGAGGAAATGGCAACCCACTCCAGTGTTCTTGCCTGGAGAATCCCAGGGATGGGAGAGCCTGGTGGGCTGCCATCTATGGGGTCGCACAGAGTTGGACACGACTGAAGTAACTTAGCAGCAGCCACCAAGTATATAGCCAGTCCTGAAGCACAGAATCCTGGCCAGGGGGCCCTGTCACCTGTCATGTAACCTTGGGCTGCTCCTCTCTGAGCCTCCATTTTCTATCTGTAAAATGGGGCCAGGAGGGGAAGGATTTTATCTTTGGCTTTTCATGCTCTGCAGTGCAGGAGACCCAAGTCCGATATCTAGGTCGGGAAGATTCCCTGGAGAAGAGCATGGCTACCCGCTCCAGTATTCTTGCCTAGAGAATCCCATGGACATAGGAAGCTGGTGGGCTACAGTCCATGGGGTCGCAGAGTTGGAGTGATTAACATTTTCATGCTCCAGAGTCCATGGTCTGATTGGAGATACTTAGAGTTGCATAACTCCACCCCCATTATTTCTTCTAGCAGAAAAAAAATGGAGTCCTAGTGTTTATTGGTTTCTCAGAGCACCTCCGCCCTCTCTGACACGTGTGACCTGCACAGTTGACCTGGACACTGAGGTGGGACAGCCAGGAATGCCAGACTCACCATCTGACAAATGAAGCCAGGAGCAGGGTAGTTTCCTCAGCTGTGTATGGTGACAGTGATGCCCAGGGCAGTTATGGGGAGGAAAGGATCGCATGTACACCATGTCCCAGGACACATGCCCAGTAAACCACAACTGAATTATTAATGAAGTGAAATGCAGTGAAATGTTTGTGGCCTGTGCTATGATGATAAACTGTGCTCAGCTGTTTCCCCACCTCTGAAACTCAGCTGGCATGTGTGTTGAGGGTCTATTCTGCCTAGGTGCACAGAGTAAAGGTCCCATGGGCCACACTATGGCTCTGCAGGTCTACCATCCTAAAGCTTTATCAAATCCTTCAGTTCTGAATCAGATATCAAAATATGAGTCTATGACCACGTGGTTCTACAATCTAATTCATGATTCTATGGTTGAATGAATGAGAAAACAAGCATTTCTGGAGTCTGTATTTTCTGCCAGGCACTGTACCTGATTGTTTACAAATGCTACTTGCTTTCCTCTTCATACAATCCTGTGCAGGGAGATATTTTCATCCCCATTTTCCAGGCTCAGAGAAGAAAAGTGACTTGGCCGAAATCACACAATTTTAACCCTTTTTTTGGAAACTCCAAAACAGAATGTTTGCACTAATCTCTATGACTCTGTAAGATTCCAATGACCTCGTTCTCTGCCCCAGGATTCCAAGAGGGCGGGGTGTGGCGGGATGACGGCGGTAGGGATGACTACGCAAACTGCACTGGTCTACTTTGGCCTCCAGCGGCTCTACGCCTTGCTTGGCGCCCCCTCGGTTCTAGGGTGTCTGGCCATGAGCGACCACGAGGTGGCGCTGCGGGCTGAGCGCCTCCAGAGGGGTCGCGGGAACGCCTGGTTCTGGGAGGCCACGCAGGCGCTGGTGTGCAAGGCGATGCCCCCACTGGGAAGGAGGAGCCCACCCTCCTGCCGGTGCTTACCTCCCCGCCCCGTTTTGCAGATGTAGAAGCTGCAGCTCAGGGCCAGGTGACTTGCAGGAACCCCAGCTACCTTTCCTCCGATTTCAGCACCACTAATTTTAAGACCCCTATGTTCCATAGCCCTCCCCCAAGGACGCTTTCTTCAAATGGGGTTTTAAGACCCACTGGGTGAAAGTCTTAGGGATCCCTCCCTCCACCCCTGTATTTGAGGTCTCTCCTGCCCCAAGGAATGTGGAAGAATGAAGTACCAGTCAGGACTGTGAAGGCTGAGGTCTCACTCTGATCCTTTCCTGTCCCCCTCGCTTCAGACTTTTCCCACATTGGTGGTGGGCAGCCTCTGGCTCAGGGAGTCCAAGCCCTGGGGGCTTAAGCCACGTGATGGGCAAGCACCCCAACCACACACACAGCATGAATGTCCTGGAAGTCTGTGCCGCTGCTCACCGACGGCCCTTCCTAAGTGCCAGTCCCCTCTGTCCAAGTCCTTCTCGACTCCACGGGTGAGTCTCCTCCAGGAAGCCTCCCTAACCCCACCACAGGCTTGCACAGCTCCCCGTGGGGCTCTTAGTCAGGTGTCCCCTGTGTGCCCTGTCCCCTCCCATCCCAGGAACTTGAGTCCCGGAACACAGGACAGGGTAAGCCTGGTGGTGGCCATTACGGATATATTCCTGCAGATTTGGCCAGTTAGAGGAACGGGCTGGCAGCAGCGCCATCCAGATGAGCTGCGAGTGGGTTCCCTGCCACAGGAAGTGTGTGAGCAGGAGAGGGCACCACAGCATTCAGATGCCAGGAAGGAACACAGTCCAGTTGGAGCTTAGAGGGAGGTGGCGGCAGGGCGGGAGGGGTGGTGGAGACCTTGGGGAAAGCTTCTAAGGAGATGAGGCAGAAATGGTCTATTAGGGTGGGAAGGAGCAGAGAAGCTGGGGTGGTGGGGGCAAGGGCCCGGTCCCAGAGTAACAGCCTGAGCAAAGGAAGAGGCAGGCGAGGGCCTGAGCTGGAGCTGGAGAGGCAGGGAGAGAGGAGGTAAGGAAGGTAGAAGGAGTGTAAGTTGCACAGAAAGTTTCCACCCCAAGGAACTCCCTCCCTCACTCCCCTTTGCAGAGGGAACAAGCTTGTCTTGATTCATCCTTGTGGCCCCAGAGACCCATCTGGGGAATGTCAATGGCTGCTGGTCAAATGATGGCAAGAGGAAGACTCTTTGTAGTGTTTATTAAACCAAGGTGTTGGGTGGGGCTCGTGGGGGAGGACAGAGCTCTCGTTGTCCTGTGGGCGTCTCTGAGGGACCGGCCCCACGGATGCGCACATGGCGACGTACGGCTTGGCTTCTACCCAACGCCTCTTCTCCCAGCTCATCCCTAGGACACAGTGTTACAAAAGTGAACAAATGCAATGTCTTCCTTTTTAAAAATGACATATTTCCAATCCCCTGCCAGCAGGGACCTGGATGGGGAAATGGGTGGTGCTGACAGTCCATTAAAAACTTTTATGAAACTGATAGTAAGGAAAGAGCCCAGGGCTGGGAAGCTGAGATGCCACCCTGGTGGGGAAGCATAAACATGGGTGGGGGCTACCCTGCCTCCTTGGCTGAGTTCCCAGTAGGCTGAGCTGGGCTGTCGGGCACAAGGCCAGTAGGGGCTGACTCCAGGAGGCCCCTTGGAGCTGGTGGGGCTTCAGGACTGCATCAGCTGCTGGGGAACCAGCTAGAGGCAGTACCTCAGGGGTCAAGGAGCACATTTCCATTCTGGACGCTGGGGGATGCCGCCCAAGTGGGAAACTGGGACTGGCACCCCGAGGCTTCCAGAGGCTCCGAGGTGAACTGACTTAGCCTGTGCCACAGCTAGTTACTGGGCCCAGAGCACCACCCTCGAGGCCCTGGCCTGCCCTCCCGGGGATGACAGGGAAAGGACACAAATGGGAGGATGTAAGTCTTGGAAGCAAGGGGGAGCCCAGAAAGGGGAGGGGGGAACATGATTTAGAGAAGAGAGACAAGTGCAAACGGGCCCTGTGGGCAGGCAGGCAAGACACTGATTCACTCATGCCTCTGCTGCTGTGAGACCTCGGAACACCATTTTTCCTTCTCTAGGCCTCAGTTTCCCCATCTATCACATGAGGAAGTGGGCTTGACATTTTTCTCCCATCCTTCTATAACTGAAGTCCTATCCAGAGTTCTAGGGGAATAAAAAAGAATGAGGTAGGCCTCACATGGCCAGAACAGAGGGACTTATGTCAGAGAAGAACCCACGTCCGAGTGGCTGGACCTCCCTCCCGCCCCGCTCCGCTCCTGTCACAGGTCAGCTTGGTCCAGGCCTCAGGGAAGGCACTTTGGGGACAAGTGGGGAAGGACAGCAGGGGGCTGCTGTCTGGTTTGGCATCGAAGACCCTCGGCTTATGGTCTGGGGAGCAACATAGACAGACGGGCAAAACTTTGCTCCTGGGTGTGGGTCCCAGGTTCAAAGCCTCTCTTTCAATGATGCTGCCACACAGGAATGGAGAGTCCCTGCGGGCATTGGCACATTAAAATATAAATTACCCAGGACCCGAGGAAACCCAGGGCACAGTCTGTTACACGGCCCCAGGCCGCACCATTCGTCACAAGGTATTGGAGCCCCTGGCGCCTAACTCCTGGGTGTCTATGCAGTGCAGGGCCACCTTGGGGGTGAAGCCAGGCCGCCGTGGGTAGGTGCCCTCCCGCACCAGGCGCCGGCACTGCACGCCCTGGCCCACGCTGATGCTCTGCAGTGCTGGGAGGTGGACGAGCAGCTTCTCGGGCAGGGGCACCAGGCCCGTGCCCGACAGGTCCAGCTCCTGCAGGGAGCCTAGGCCTGAGAACACCTCAGGTCCTGCCCACTGGAGCCTGGGGTTGCTGGACAAGTCCAGGACCTGCAGGCCCTGCAGCTCGCGGAAGCCGTGGGGCGCCAGCTTGGGGAGACCCTGCAGACTGCCCAGCGACAGGTGAGTGAGGCCCGCCAGCCCCTCGAAGGCGCCGGGGCCGATGGCTGCCAGCGGGTTCCCATCCAGGCTCAGGTAGCGCAGGGGCAGGCCCCGGAGGTCGGGCACAGCGCGGAGCCGGTTCCAGGCCAGGTTGAGGCTCTGAATGGTGGGCGCCGGCCGGCCAGCCCGCGAGGAATGGGGCAGCAGGCGGTGGAGGAGGTTGTGGGAGAGGTCCACGTGCAGCGCCCTGCCCTGGCTGTGGGTGGTGAAGGCGGACACGGAGACCTCGCGGAGCCGGTTGTGGCTCAGGTTCACGTCGCTCAGGGGCGAGCTGGTGAAGCTCTCGGCGGGCAGGGCGGCCAGGCCGTTGTGGCTGAGGTCGAGTGACTCCAAGTAGCGGAGGCGGGAGAAGGCCGTGGGCGAGAGGCTGGTGAGCAGGTTGTGGCTGAGATCCAGGCCGGACAGTGTGGTGTAGCCCGGCCCTGCCAGCACGGACTCGTTCACCGTCTCTAGCCGATTTGAGGACAGGTCCAGGTGGGCTGTGTCCAGGGGGATGGGCACAGGCACGATGTGGGGGCCCAGGCCGCTGCAATCCACCCGTGTCAGGCTGAAGCTGTCAAAGAGGCCGAAAGTCTCCACCTCGCACTGGCACCCGGGGAAGCAGGGCCGGGTGGCCTGGGCCCCGCTCGCGAGCAGCAGCAGCAGGAGCGGCAGCAGCAGGGGCCACGGCATGGTGGGGCTAGAAAGAGAGCCACAGGTGAGGCTTGGCAGTGGGCACCCCGTTCCAGCAGCTTCCCAGGTAGCATTAGTGGTAAACAACCTGCCTGTCAATGCGGGAGACATAAGAGATGCAGGAGCGATCCCTGTGGGGAATCCCCTGGAGAAAGGAATGGCAACCAATTCCACTATTCGTGCCTGGAGAATCCCATGGACAGTGGAGCCTGGAGGGTTACAGTCCAAAGCGTCACAAGGAATCGGACACAACTGAACTAACTATAAGCACACATGCACAAACCCCATTCCAGATGATTCTCGCCCAACCTGGAAGACACCAGCCAACGTGTGTAGGCACAGCTGAAAGTAGCCACATGCCCCTCAGTGCCCCTAGACGCTTTCCCTGAATACCCCTTCCTCAAATAATTCCTAGTCCCTGTTCCTCTCTGCCCTCAGTCTCCCCATCTGTATGATATGGCGAGTTAGGCTAGATGGCTGGGTTTTAAACTGGAAATATGCGAACCCTTTCTTGAATAAGACTTGCAGGTGACAGTGGGCCTGTTCTGGAGTGAAGGTGGGAGCCTGAGTCTTCCGTGCGTGTTCCCTGTTCTGCTGTGGGATGTGGAGGGCAGGTGCTTTGGGGGAGTGCTCCCCTCGCCTCTGCGGAGCCTGTGCTGCGGGCTCGGTGCTGAGCTCGCTGGTTCCCTGCACAGCCTCACTCAGGCCACAGAAGCCGCACGGCAGCAATCTTGTCAGCGCTTCACGAAGAGGGAACTGACTCAGGTTCAGAAAGCCATGTACGGCCACGCGTGAGTGGGAGCGGATCTGAACGGCGCTCAAAGGGCCTGGCTCACTGTCGTGCTGAACTGTGCCTGAGACCCCTGCTCCAGCTTCCCAGACCAAGGCCTCTCCTGCAAGGGGGGCCTGCTGCGACTGTCCCCTCCTCACTCCTTTTGTGGGTAACGATGGCTGGGTTCACAGTCATAAGCCCTCTCCCCTGGCCTGGCCTCTAGGGGCAGGACCCTTCATTCCAACAGGGGACCCTGCGTCTAGACTTCCAGATGGGCCCTGGGGACCACTCTGCTGAGTCCCTTCCCCTTGCCCACCTTGACCCCCAAGCTGTTAGAGTGATTATACTTTTCTGGCCCTTCCTTTAACCCACGGCAGGCAGCTGGGCTGTGTCCCCTGTTATATAGATAAATAGAGGCTCAGAGACAAAAAGGGTTTTACCCAAAACCCGTATATAAAAAGCAGGGCAGGATTAGAACCCAGGCCTGCTCAGTCTTAATTCTACTTTCCTCTGCTGCCTCCAGGACTGGCAGGAGAGATGCGATCCAAGAGGGCCTCTTCCCACCGACGGGGGCTACAGGGCAAGCCACCGCCGCTCCCCTGGCTTCACTGTCTCTCCCTGGATAACTGTGACGGCAGCTGCCATTGATGCCAAGCACTACCTGTACACTGCCACCTCAACACGCATCCCCACACACATCTGTAGCTCCTGCAGGATGAGAGAGAAGGCTGAGCCGTGAAAGAAAGCTTCTAACTGGACAGTCTGCGATCACCCTCTCCCCCTAGAAGAGCAGCTACTCAGCCCAGAGACAGAAGACACCAAGCCTCACGCCAGCAGATCCTTCAGCTGGAGTGGCCCAGCTCCCCGCTCTGCACCCCTGCCCCACCGTCCCCCCACCTTCCTCCCCCTGGCCTTTAGGGAGGGTGGATGGGGGAGCAGCGGGATCGCATTACCTCTTCTACATGAAACTTTAAAGGGGCAGCCACTTGATCTGCACTTGGGCTCTTCTCCCCGGCCTCCCTCTGCAGGCCCCTCCTCTCCCACCCCTTTCTTTTGTAGAGTCCAATTTGAGGATTAAACCCAGCCCAGGTGCATCCTGGGCTCGGTCCCAATTGAGGCTGGACAGAGTGTTCCAATGTCTGGAACCAAAAGGAAAATATTAAGTTGCTTCACACTCCTTTTGTTCCCCGGGTGAGCTTCTCACAGCAGGAGTTCATTACTACCTAGGGCCTCACCTTCCCTGCTAAGCTGATCTGCTCATACCCACCCCTTCCTGGGGTTTAAACAAACACCAAATGCACACAAAAAGGCCTAAGATTACCCTTCGTTCCCAAAGGTGATTATACAATGTGCCTCTCAAGTGCCAAACAGCCCCTCATGAGCTCCTGCTTATGTAACTCAGCTCAGTGCTCCCCTAGCCCTCCTCCCCTGCCACGAGGGGCCTCTCCAGCCCTCGGCTTTGTCCTCTGTACCACAAGGCAGTAATTCCTGCCCACCTCATACACACTGATGCAAGTCACATACAGTGCAATGCAAACCGTGAAGCGCTGTGCACACGTGCTGGGTGGTCATCACCGGACCACAGAGGAGCAGGAGTGTGGATGGAGACCCGCCTGGAAAACTGCTTATGATGCTCCCAGGACACCCTGACAAGGTCCCTGCTGAGCCCTGCACTGTGGACACCTCTCCGTGGGCCCCTGTTCTGGGCCAGGCCTGGACATTGAGTGGAAAGTGCTGACAGTAACTGAGCCTGTCCTCACTACGTGCCAGTCACATGTCCCCTTGTGCCATTCTCGGTCACTCCAGGAGGTATTATGTCCGTGTTACAGTGGAGGAAACTGAGGATGGCAAAGGAAGGTGCCAGGTGCCAGAGACCAGCATGAGAACTCAGGCCTTTGTAACCTTGTAACTGGCTAGGTTCAGGTGGAACATGCACTTCTGTGTGTTGCTGGGGTAAGAGCTAAGCGTCCAGGGTCTCACGGCCAGGCTCCAGCTACTGTCAGCTGCTGTGACCGTCAGTGCCCAGCTTCCTAACACTCAGTGGGTCTTGGGTGTTCCTGAGGTCACAGCAGAACCCAGAGGTCTCTCAGGGTTGTCCCACGCGGCTGGGACTGGGAAGCCCTGGGCCTGGAATCAGAAGGTCAGAGCCTGAGGATCAGCTGCTGTCACCTCACTGGGGACCCAGGGACAAGATGAAGGATCTCAGCTTTCTCATCTGGAAAGTGAGGGATCATACGCCCTGCTCTGCAGCCCTCACAAGCTCAAGTAAGCAAAGGTCTTTTGGAAAATATCAAGGGCTGTGCCCTTGGTAGGGGTTTTCCTTATCTTTTCCTGGGAGAAGAAAAAAAGAAGAGAGAAATTTATGGAAGGTCTCTCAACTTTGGAGCCAGCAGGGGGCAAAGGTAGAGACGTGGGCTAGTGGTCTTTGAGGGTTGGTACCCCTGCTCTGCTCAGAGGTCATGTCCCCTTTGGGGTAACGGAAGGAGTGCCTTTGTGTGAGTGACTCAGAGATGCTGAGGTCTGGTTTTGCTGCTTGGAGCAAAAGGCCCAGGAGCCAAAGGCAGACCAGAACTTTCCCAGGAGGAAACTGAGGGAAGATAAGGAAACCCTTACGGGTGGGAGAGGCACCTGAGCATGGCTCCCCGCACGGGGGAGGGTGCAGTGGGGGCTCCCCTGCCCTCCTCCAGACAGGGAGTGGCTGGGGTGGGGATTTCTCTTCCTTCAGCAGACACTATCAAACAAGGCAAGGTCTTACTACTGCCCTCCAGGAAAGCAGTTCTTCCTGGGAAGCCAAGCTATGCTGTTTCTCAACAGGGCTGTGGGCCTGGGAAGGGATGACTAATGTGAGTTCCTCTTCACAAAAACCGCTAGCCTCAGCTCCACGGAGAGGAAAGGCCGGCATAGGGACTGAGAAGACTCTCGACATCAACTTGCAGTAGAACTGAGCAAGTCACCACCTCTCTGGACCAGTTCCTTCAGCTGTGAATCTGGGATACTAACGATGGTTCCACAGTAGAGAAGATGGCTGTGAAGATGAGACTCAGAAGACCAACATCCCTATAGAGAAATGAGGCCCCAAGGGGGTGGAAGCCATATAATTGAAAGACTGTGCCTTTTCGTTCCACCTCCACCCATATCCACTGCAGACACAATCAACCACAGCACTAAACTGCAGAGGGCAAGGCAGTCTGTTAGGCCCTGCGAGGCGCATGCTGGGGTCAGGGCAGGAGATCCCAGGGCCTCTGTCCCCATGAGGCTTACAAACCAGCAACGGGGACAGGAGACCAACTCGTATCGAGATCACCAGCACCTGCCTTAGATCCAGGAGACGAGGACTCTAGCCCCAGCCCTGCTACTAACTGTGTGAACTTTAGAGTCTTCTTTCTTGGAGCCTCAGTTTTCTTGTCTTGTGGAACTGATTCTGCCCCCTTCCTTCTCTCGAGACCCTGTGATCTACACTCGGGAGAAAGGGAAAGGCAGGCAGGTATTCACCATGGAAGGCCAAGAAAGGATACTTCACTTACTCTCCAAACCCTAACCTGCAGATCAAAGTCATCTACTGATGATCCAGGTTACAGGACATAAGGGCAGCCGGACAAAGGCTTAGCGGCATGAGGTCCGCTGGGCAGGGGCCATGAGTGATTCCTTGATGGGTCCATCGGGACTCTAAGGAAAGTTACAGTGTCAGGGGTGGGACCCTAAGAGGTCCCCAGGCAGGTCTCCCCACTGTAACACCCCAGACCCTGCTAGGAGAGCCTCTCAAGCGGCTCTGGCGAGATCACGCCCCTTCTTGGAAACCTCCTGACGTCCGCTTTATCTACAGAAACCAAGTTCTCTCTGGCACACAGGTGTCTGCACCTTTGTGCAGATCTGCCCCATGGTCCTCCCTCCCTGCGTTGAAAGTCCCATCTTGATCTGAACCTATGGTGGTGGCCTCGGAACAAGTCTCAGCCTTAGTGCACACTTCCCCAAACTCAAGAGGATTCCAGGGCTGGAAGAGCGGGAAGGCCCCTCCGAGATCACGGTAACTGAGGCCCAGAGAGGGACTGTGATGGCAAGGAAACGGCACAGCAGGACCTGGGACCTGGGTCTGGATGCCTCACACCACCACTGACAGGACAGCCGAATCCCCCAGGCCTGCCCCAGCCCTGCCAGCGCAACAGAGCCCGTTCTGCCCACTCGGGCCCCTGGGCCCCTGCCCCTCCTTTCCTGGCTTCCCGAGGCCTCTCGCTCCGCTCGTACTCTCAACACACCTTCAGACACACACTAGGTAAATTCTCTGCCTTTATTGACCTGCCCGTTTCCTGACTTGAAGTGTGAAGCATCTTGGGGCGGTGACCCTGCCTTCTTCACCTGTTAACCCTTCCCCGACCTGGGGCCAGAGCCAGGCCTGGCAGGCATGGCAAACTTGCTGGATGAATGGAGGGCCCAGAAATTAAGAGTCAACTGCGGGACACAGAGCTGGCTGTGAATTCAGCTCTGTACCTACTGGCCTCGGGCACATCTCAACCTTGCTGAGGCTCAGTGTCCTCAACATGGGTGACAACACAGTGTTGGTGGAAGCATTAGGGGACAGCAAGTGAAACATTTGGTGCGACTGCTACAAGCTGAGTGCTGAATACATAGTAGACAAGAATGGGGATGATTTATTAAGCTTTCTGAAAGCCATGACCATGTTATTTGTTGTTCTTTTCCTCCCTACCCAACTACCCAAAGAGGGGCCAGGCACCCGGCGGGGCTTTGACTACTTGTGCTAAAGCCTCTGGTCACCGTGCTGGTGTCTGCTGGCAAGGCCCCCATCTCCCTTCTCCTCTGAGGCCTATCTGGGGCTAGGGGTTCCAGCTCGTGTCCTCCTGGTCCCTGTCACCTGCACCCCAGCATCTCTGGCCCACAGATTTGCCGGCTCCTCACCACGTCTTTAAGGGGGAGCCTCTTAAAAAGGGCTGAGCTGGGCAGGGGGCTGAGCATCCACCCAAGATGGGTTTTGTCTCCACTGGCTGCTCAGTGCTGAGTCACGTCCCACCCTTCATCGTGAGCTCACGCAAGTTGACGCCAATGAAATCCCCAGGTGGAAATTCCATCAGTGTCCTGGCCCCCAACTGCTTAAGTCAGTTCTGGAAACGCAAGGCAAAAAGAATGCCCAGGGCCAAACTCCCGGAGCCCTGAGGGTTGTCTCTCCCAAAACAGGCACTAATGCCACTGCTGCTGCTGCTAAGTCGCTTCAGTCGTGTCCGACTCTGTGCGACCTCACAGACGGCAGCCCACCAGGCTCCCCCGTCTCTGGGATTCTCCAGGCAAGAACACTGGAGTGGGTTGCCATTTCCTTCTCCAATGCATGAAAGTGAAAAGTGAAAGTGAAGTCTCTCAGTCGTGTCCGACTCTTAGTGATCCCATGGACTGCAGCCCACCAAGCTTCTCCCATGGGATTTTCCAGGCAAGAGTACTGGAGTGGGGTGCCATTGCCTTCTCCACTAATGCCACACATCTGTGCAAACACAGCAGCTCACCACGCACTTCTACAGCAGTGGCCTGTTTCTGCCTCCCCACCACCCTTGGCCATGGGGACTACTGTCCCTGTTCTGCAGACAAGAAGACCGACATTGAGTGGGGCAGAACGGGAACCAGTCTCAAACCAAATCCAATGCTCCTTATACAGCTGTGCCTCAACTTACAAATGGGCACATGTGGACTGTGCTGGACTATAACTACATTTACCTATCTCTGCTCCTGTGGGCAGGCATGGGGTTAGATTCACTTTTCAGTCTTGGAAGCTGATTGCTAGGCCTGGCACAGAGCAGGTACTATATGAAGATACATCAGGCATTTAGAATATTGCCGCCTCACCAAAGGACACCTCTCAGTCTTTCCACTGCCTCCTCAACTCTCATCTGCTCAGTCACCCTACAAGATCAGCAGGTTAGATGGCATGGTATCTACTGTACACCTGCCTAGAGACCCAGAGTCACAGAGCCAGTGAGGTCAGAGGCTGGACTCAGTATCCAGGTGTTGACACCCGGTGCCGATGCTCCTCCATGACATCATCCCTGGAGAATAATCTACAGAGAAATGGACAAGGCTCCCAATACTATTTTCTCCATTCTGAAGCGTGGCAAGTTACCTTTGGTCTGAGCCATGTGTAGACACACGGGCAGGCAGTATGGGGCAGAGGAAACGGCTTTTGCAGTCAGGCACAGTGGGCTCCACCCCACCGAACCTCACCTGCTAGGAGGCCCGTGTGTGTCCTCTCTCTGCCGAGTCTTCATCTGCAACCTGGTAAGAAACCTGGTGCTCTTCCCGCAAGGCCCCTGATGATCACATGAGGTAAGGGGAAGACTCAGCTCCAGGCCTGGCACACCCTGGTGCTCGCTACATGTGGGTTCCTGCCCCAGCCCCCGACCAGCGGGTGATTTCAGAGACCAGGAAAGAAAAACAGCAGTGACACCAGCAGCTCTGAGAGCAAGGCAGGGCCAGAGGGCAGAGGCGACTCCAACATGGACTCTTCCTGGGCTCTCAGTGCACCCTTCGGGGCTTCACCTGGGCTACCAGTGCTCTGCCAGCGAGTTGATAAGGGAGTGTGGAAATAGCGCAGAGGCTGAAGGAGGCTGAAGCAGGTGTGTCACCGGTGACAGAATGAGGACCTGAGACTTAGCAGCTACCCCTGGGTGGGTGGCCCCAGTCGGGTTCAAGGGGCCTCCTGGCCAGGACTGCTGCAACAGCCTCATTCCTGGCCCTCTGCCTCCAACTGCCAGCCTTGCTGGGCACCAGAATGCCATCCAGACAGATCAGGACTGCACCACTGCTCCTGCTTTAAAACCTCTCCTGCCAAGAGAGCTTGCCTGTTTAGGGGCCTGTCTTTCTCCTTGGGCTCCACGTCTTTGCACTTCAGTGAAGATGACAGAGACACCCTTTTCTTTGATCTCCATACAAATTCTCACTCATTGGATTCAAAAGTCACCTCCTCTGTGAGGTTTTCCCAGTCTAACTCGCCCTTCATCCAGTAAAGGTCACTCTCTTCCTGGGGCACCCCTGTCAAGGTTCAACACACTTTGTGATGTGTGGCTACCTCCAAATCTGATGGTCCAGCTCCTCTCCTGCGTGGACCTGACCTTGTGAAGCAGATAAGCCAGATGGGAGAAATGCCCTGGGCAAAAAGCTTCCCTCTGCTAGGAGAGGGTACCAGTTGGTCCAAGCTTGCAGGATACTTAGGGCTTTTGCCAGGTGGTGAACTAAGGTTGAGGACCCATAGTAGATACTGGCTCTGCCTTCTATTGTTAGTGCAGTTCAACAGATGTCTGCACAATGTAATACAGGCCACAAACCTCTTCTCATTTTATTAGCACAGGTAGTTTGTCATCTTTTTAACATCCATAACAGTCAGTGAGACCAGAATTACTATCCTCATTTGAAAGATGAGGAGACTGAGAATCAGAGAGGTAGTCACTTGCCCAGGGTCACAGAGCTAGGAAGCAACGAAATAAGTGAAAATCTCCTTCTGACTCTAAGAGGCTGGAGCACTCAAGCCTCCAGACTGGCTTCCCAGGCTCCAGCACCACCCACGAGCCAGAGGACAGTTTCTGAGAATTACCAACCTCACCCTATCATGCCAGCTTAAAAAACCCTCCAGCAGCTCTCCACTGCCTAGATCTCTGCTCCTAGGTATGGCATTCAAGGCCCTCATCTGTGGCCCCTGCAGGCCCTCCTAGCCTCAGGTTGAATTCCATCCCTTCTTCCCCAATCTTGCCTCTGGCAGTCCACAATGCTGACCACCCCTGTGCTGTTTCGGGACACACAGAGTCATGCAGCGCAGTTCCCTAGGGGGGAGCCACTTTCTGCCTCTTTTCCCAGTGTATTCCCCCCACTTCCCCATTCTGCTGCTTTTCAGCCTTCCTGGACTTCAGGGACTCCAGGAAGGCCTTAATCTCTACATAACTTCACAACTATCTCCCCTCTCCCTCTTCAAAAGCATAAATTAGTGCCAAGTCAGAATGGAAGTGTTAAATATCAAAGTGTTTCCAGGTTCCAGGGTCTCAACCAGTCAGCCACAATAGGAAGGGAAGAACGAGGCTGTCAGCAACCCCTTTTCCAGCAGGGAAACTGAGGCCCAAAGAGGGAAAGGAAAGCGCCCACGTTGCCTCCTTCCAAGGTGAGTGGCTTGTACCCACCCTTCACATCTGCAGGACCTAGCAAAATTCTAGGTTAAAGACTGGCAAGGGGTAGGGGAGGGAGGGGGGTTGTTGGGTTTATCTTTGCCACCCAGGATCAAAGAGCGGGCTCCAGGCAGCCTGAGCCCTCCCTCTCAGATCAGACCTGAACTCTGCAAGTCTGGACTTATCGAAGGGTAGAGCAGGCAGGGAGGATCAGAAGCTCCTGAGTCACCTCCTCTGCCAGGCAAGTGTGGGTGGGCACTGCACTCTGGGCGTCCCTGGCTGCGCTGTTCATCCGCACCGCAGGCTCTGCCTCGCGAGGGAGTTTTCACCCCATCCAGGGCAGGGTGACTGCGACTCAGAAAGGTTAAGCAACTTGCCTAGTGCCATACTGTGGGCCAGTGGATGTCCCATTTGAAACTAGAGAGTGCAAGGTTCCTACTGCCAGCAGCCCAGCTGGAGGTCCCGGGAACCGTCATCACCTTTCCACCTTTGGGATTGGAGGGTTCAACCCCCTCACCCCAGGGGCGGGATGCAAGTCGAGTACGGATCTCAAAGAGGAGGAGCGGGAGGAGGGGGAGGGGGA
>SJYT01029515.1:812382-832952 GCA_006410635.1 Cephalophus harveyi
GGGGGAGGAGGACGGGGGGCCCCAGGGGCTGGCCTCTCCGCCAAACAGACAAGTCTCTCTCGGTCACACACACTCTCTCTGAGAAGCGTGGGGCGGGGCACACCGGTGCCCGTTCCTTTCCTCTCTTCAGCCCCCAAGTCGGGGGACCAGGACCCGTTGCTTACCTCTCTTCTCCCAGCCGCTTCGCCTGGGGTGTCCGGCACGCTCTGCCCAGCCCTGGCTCGGATCAGTCTTCAGGCGCTGCCGATCACCCCACCCACCAATCCTATTTCATCCCCTCTCGACTCTAAAGACCCCTGAGGTGTAGGAAGGGAGGCCTGCCAGCGCCCCCCCCGCCCCCTGGCCCGGGATGCAGCGGGGAGGCGGAACGCGGAGAAAAGTTTGAAGCTAAGTCGGCCCGGGTGGACTGAGGGGAGCGAGGCGTTGGGGCGGTGTCTGGCTCCCGGCGCGCACATACTCCGCGGACACCCAACCCAGACACGTCGACAGGCACAGAAGCCCCCTGGCCCGGGATGCAGCGGGGAGGCGGAACGCGGAGAAAAGTTTGAAGCTAAGTCGGCCCGGGTGGACTGAGGGGAGCGAGGCGTTGGGGCGGTGTCTGGCTCCCGGCGCGCACATACTCCGCGGACACCCAACCCAGACACGTCGACAGGCACAGACCACGGACGCGGACACAACGATGCGCCCACCCACACCCACAAGCAAACGCGGGCCCCCATCCCGGGTCCTTGCCCCCTTTCCCAAATCACGGACACACAAAGGCACGGGCCGATGCATGTCCCCGGACCAAATTCACAAAGACCCACAAACGCACGTGCCCGCACAAAGACCCCGGAGGCGCCGGCCGACGCCCACGGCCCCGGGTCAGAGCCTTTGTCTCCTGGAAGCCCCCCTTCTAGGTCCGGGTTCCTCACTCTGGCCGAGCCCCGCGCGTCAGGCGGCCGCTGCCGACGCCCGGGGTCCGGGAAAAGTTGAGGGGCCCGGCCCCGCCCCGGCGTCCAGCGCGGCTCGCCCGCCGGGTGGAGCGGCGAGGCTGGGGAAGGGGCCTCCGCTCCTTCGCCCGCAGCGCGAACTCCCGCTCTGCCCGGGGACCCGTACCCACCTGGAAGCCTGCGCCGCAGCCGCCTCGGCACGCTCACCCAGGCGGCCCGGCGGCGGGCCCTCCGGCCGGCGCTTTTCTCGGCGCGGCGCGGCCCGCCCCCCGGCCCCCGCCCGCCGTAGGGCGCTCCCCCGCCCGCCCGGCGCCCAGCGGCGGCTCCGGCCGGCCGCCCAGCGACTTAGGGAGTGTCGCTAAAGTGCTGGCCTTTCCCGGCGCGCTCCCCACTCCGCGCCCCCGCCCGCCGGCGGAGCCCGTGCCTAGCCCGGGTTCCACCCTAGGGAGCGTCTCAAAAGTGCGCATGCAGCTCCCACCCACTCTAGTCGGCCTTGCCCCTAGCTTTCTGCATCCCGGGGTCCCTGCCCGCTTCCCCGGAGCGCCTGAGCCTTCTCAGCAGATGGCCGCACGGTCGGGAACATCTGGAGGTCGCCGGAGTGTGTGTACGTGTGTGTGTGCGTGTGTGTGTGTGTGTGGAGAGAGAGGGAAAGAGATGTTTTGTTAAGAAAGAGATTGGGTGGTGAGGGTTCCCTCTTCTCACGTTCATCCTCCCGGTTCCCCAGTTTTTTAAAACGGTTGAAAGAGGTCGCCGGAGTGTGTGTACGTGTGTGTGTGCGTGTGTGTGTGTGTGTGGAGAGAGAGGGAAAGAGATGTTTTGTTAAGAAAGAGATTGGGTGGTGAGGGTTCCCTCTTCTCACGTTCATCCTCCCGGTTCCCCAGTTTTTTAAAACGGTTGAAAGAGGTTCCGAGACGTTAGTGAGAGGAAGTCCAAGAATCTGAAGCAGGGAAAGACTGGCTGAAAGAAGAATCGACAGAGGGACAGTCAGGCTTCGGCAGAAAAGCTGGCAAGAGAGGAGAGAGGGAAACAGAATTTTTTTTTTTTTCTTTTCCTGGAGGGAATCATCGACTTCTGGTTAGATTTCTAAGAAGGGAAACTGGGAGCAGTTTAAATCTATTCCTTCCTCTGCAGCCCATCCTCTCTCACCCTTCCTTATGGTAAAAAGTGCAGAAAAGCATCCAAGAAACCTTTTTCACTTGGGAGTTAGGGGGAAGAAATTGCCTGTTGGATGTATTCCCTACAAGGAGTGTATGTGTGTTTGGTTGGGGGGCTTGAATTTGAGTCTCCCTGCACACCCAGACACTCTAGGGTTGAAGGAGGTGTTAGTTCTCAGGCACCCCAGAAGTATATGGCCTGGGGACTGAGGGAGGACAGTGAGAGGCAGAAAGGAGGGAGGGGAGCTTTACCTGTCCCAGAATGGTAGGACTAGGCTCCCAGCCTTCTCCCCGCACCTCCCTAACTGCTAGGAGCTCCCTGGACCTCCCAGGAGCTTTCCTGCTGTGTAGAGATTGGGCAGTGTTCCCTTTACAGTAGCTCAGACTTGCACACCCAGTCTTTTTGTTCCTTTTATTACTTTTTTTTTTTTTTTAATTAAAAAAAATTTGCTTGGGCTTCTGAGTCTGTGTCTGCTTGTCTGCCTGGGAAAGGAGAGAGACAAGTAAGGAGATGGGGAGGGAGGAGCAGAGGCCACTACCCCGGGCCTCAGGGCAGCAAAAACAAATCGGCTTCCCAGAGGACAAAGTGCTCTTGCAGATCCTCACTGGCACTAGTCTGTGTGGTTGCACGGTGGTGGTGGTGCTGGTGGCAACTCTGCTCCCCTGGGATGGTGAGGCCTGGGGGCCCTGGCAGTTAGGGAGGTGCAGGGAGAAGGCTGGGAGCCTAGTCCTTACCATTCTGGGACAGGGAAAGCTCCCCTCCCTCCTTTCTGCCTCTCACTGTCCTCCCCTCATTAGAATCCCAGCTTCTGGAACTGGGAGGCCACCAGCTCAGATGTCTCATCATACTGTCTTTGAAATTGTACCCTAGGCCTCTTTGCACCCAGTCTCCTCACAGTCGTGCTTAATAAGGATGCTGTTGACATTCAACCGTGCATCCCCTAGTGGTTCTCTGTGCATCCTGGGGCCGTCAAGAAGGGTCAGACCTTCCCGCTCCTACTTCTTCCCAGCCTGGAGGTGGGAGAGACCTGCCAGTTTGTGCCTGGTGAGGGCCCCCAGCTTGAACAGGGTTCAGGTTCCAGCTCTAGCACTTACCAGCTCTGGGTTATTTTAGGGAAGTTACCTAAACTCTCTAAGTTTCTGCAGCTGTAATAGAGCTGTTGTGAGGAGTAAACAGTAACTTAGTAAGGCTTTAGGCTGGCTGATAGGAAGTGCCATTGTGGATTATTACCGTTATTAGTAAACCAAGTTGTCTCTGATCAGGGATGGTGTGTGTAGTCTGGAAAGGTGAGCTGGCTTGGGAGGGGAGAAGCCAGGGGAATGATCACCTGACCCTCTGCTCATCTAGCCCCACCCGCTGGCCATCTCCTGCCTCCCTTGGGGGAGGAGAGGGAGCCATCTTTCAAAGGACCCCGCCCCCTCAAACTTTGTTCTGGAGAACTTGCATCCTCCCCTCCCTTAAGGTGGAGTTCTGGGGTGAGACTCCTGCTCAGCATCTGACAATGGAGATAAACACTAACTCTAACTCCCACTGTCCTTTGTCTGCAGGCTGTACCCACAGAGGCTGGAGGCTCTACACCCCTCCAAAGGGCCTCTCACTTAACAGAAGCATAACAAACCACCTTTCACACCTTGGTCGGCAGCTGGCTGCAGTTTCTGTGTACTGCTACATTCCTCATTTCCCTTGCTTGATCGTTTCTCAGTGGGAGGTGGCCTCTGGAGAATTTGGATTGGGCATCTCCATCAGCTCTCCCCTCTTCCCCCACAATGGTCCTTTGGCCTCCAGTCTCCTCCTTCTGCCTGCTGTTCACACTCAGTAAAAATGACCTTTTAAAACTGCAAATCTGCAAAATGGATCAGGATGCTTGCCCCCTTAAAACCTTACAATGGCAAAAGTCAAACTCCTTGGCTTCACATTCAGGGCCCATGTAATATGCTCCCCTGGATCCTAGCTTTTCACTTCTGGTCGCTCCCCTTTTACACATCCCAAGCTCCAGTCCTCTAAGGTAAATGAAACTAGAGGGAGGGAGGGAAGGGAAGGAAGGGCCTCTGAATTCTTCAAATCTCTGTCCAAATTTCCCTCCCCCAGAAACCCAATGCCTGGTGAATTTGGTCCCTCCTTCTATACCCTTTGCATGTATGCACTATCAATTTCCCCATTCTCTTCCCCTTCTTGTGGTCACATTGTTGCCAAAATCTTGATCCCCTGTCACCCAGGGCTGAATAAAAAATGTGTGCAGAGTTTGGAAGAAATAGAGAAATGGCTTCATCTGGCAAAGGGGAGTACACAGCAGGCTAGCACCTCAAGAACTGTGCCCTGCTTCTATGGGGAACAGGGAGAGATTTTATATCTTCACCAAAGTCTGGTATATGATTTTTTTCTGCAAGTTTACAGCCAAAAGCTGGCATCAGGTAGCTCAACCACCTGCTCTGGTGTCCCTGAAGTTATTGACTGTGAGCTTCTTCCTTTGGAGGTGCAGAATCCTACAAGGGAGTGTAGGGGGAGAAGAGTGCCAGCTGTAGAGTATAATTTATAAGGAGTCAGAGAGTAATTAGTTTTCTGAAGGACAAGTCCAACTACAAGTGTTTGTTAGTAGTAACAGCTAAAGAATAACCAAGACTCTTTAACTCTTGCAGTTCTGTTTGGCTGGTATGTACAAAAGGCTGTTCACTCATTACTGTTTTTGCTGCAACAGTCTTGGCTGTCATCCCATGCCAGGGACTGTGCTGGATACTTTTACGGTTGTTCAACCCCACCCTAGATTGATAGTGATGAGGCCCAGAGAGGGTAAAGAGATCTGTCTTGGGTTACACAGTATGTTTTCGGCAGAGCTGGAACAATATTTAGGACTCTGGTGCTCTTTCTACTACCTTACAATCAACACAAGAAGCAGGATGTGGTATGGTAGAGAGGCCTAGGCACCTAAGAGTCCCAGGTGGACATCATTGGTCTGTCCCCGGCTACCTAGTGACCTTGGGCTAGTCACTCTTTCCCCCTGAGCCTCAGATTCCTAACCTGTAAGATGAGAGTAAATAAGAAACCATATCTCACAGGAACTAAAGTGCCTCTTGATGAGAGTGAAAGAGGAGAGTGAAAAAGCTGGGTTAAAACTCAACATTCAGAAAGCAAAGATCATGGCATCTGGTCCCATCACTTCATGGAAAATAGATGGGGAAACAATGATACTTTATTTTCTTAGGCTCCAAAATTACTGCCGACGGTGACTGAAGCTATGAAATTAAAAGACTTCCTCCTTAGAAGAAAAGCTTTGACAAAGCTAGACGGAGTATTAAAAAGCAGAGACATTACTTTGACAACAAAGTCAAAACTGTGGTTTCTCTAATAGTCATGTATGGATGTGAGAGTTGGACCATAAAGAAGGCTGAGCACTGAAGAACTGATGCTTTTGGACTGTGATTGGGGAAGACTCTTGAGAGTCCCTTGGACTTCAAGGAGATCAAACCATTTAATCCTAAAGGAAATCAACCCTGAATATTCACTGGAAGGACTGATGCTGAAGTTGAAGCTTCGATACTTTGGCCACCTGATGCAAAGAGCCAACTCATTAGAAAAGACTCTATATTTGGAAAGATTCTAGGCAGGAAGAGAAAGGGATGACAGAGGATGAGATGGTTGGATGGCATCACCGACTCAATGGACATGAGTTTGAGCAGTCTCCAGGAGACGGTGAAGCACAGGGAAGCCTGGCGTGCTGCAGTTCATGGGGTCACAAAGAGTCAAACACGACTGAGCAACTGAACAACAACCTTACAGAGATATGGAGTGGATCAAATGGATTAATACCTATATAAATATGTTGTAAGTTGTAGGGTTTTGTGTACTTTTCTTGACCAGACATACTTCAATTGGGGTGTTGGCTGAGGATCTCTTTTCTCTCAGAACTCTCCAGATTAGAGGTCAAAGGCCCCATTAGCCCCTTTGGCTACCTTGCTTATTTCCCACGTTTTGAGAATGCTAAAAGGTCTTTCTTTTTTTCTCTTTCATCAAATCTGTCAAGCCCTGACCAGAAAAACCATCCAAATCCACTATATTTCCATGAAGCTCCAGTGCCTAGTGTTTAGCTGCTCAGTTGTGTTCGACTCTTTGCAACCCCATGGACTTTAGCCCGCCAGCCTTCTCTGTCCTTAGGATTTTCCAGGCAAGAATACTGGAGTGAGTTGCCATTTTCTTCTCCAGGGGATCTTCCCAACCTAGGGATCGAACGCATGTCTCCCGCATTGCAGGTGGATTCTTTACCAACTAAGTCACCAGAGAAGCCCATGAAGCTCCAGGATCTCTGGCTATTCTTCTTGCTGTGTTTTCTTCTTTGCAGTTGTCAGAAGCTGGCAGATCGAAAGTTAACAGAGCGCCAAGACCTTGTGAAGAAATAATGGAAAAGAAGAGCTGGAAAAGAAGAAAAATAATGCCAGTTCAACCTCCTGATTCTGTAGCTCTGGATTAGCCTGTCGTATGTTGTGTTTTTTAAAATGAATTCATTTTTTTATTTAAATTTTTGGCTGCGCGTTCCTTTATTTTTAATTTTTGGCTGCGCTGGGTCTTTGATGCGATGCAGGGGCTTTCTCTCGGAGAAGGCAATGGCACCCCACTCTAGTACTCTTGCCTGGAGAATCCCAGGGACGGAGGAGCCTGGTGGGCTACCGTCTATGGGGTTGCACAGAGTTGGACATGACTGAAGTGGCTTAGCAGCAGTAGCAGCGGCAGCAGTAGGGGCTTTCTCTAGTCGCGGAGAGCAGGGGCTACTCTTCCTTGCGGTGTGCAGGCTTCTCATCATGCTGGCTTCTCTTGTTGCAGAGCGCGGGCTGTAGAGTGAGAGGGCTTCAGTTGAGGCACGTGGGCTCCGGGGCACCAGCTCGGTAGTTGTGGTGCGTGGGCTTAGTTGCCCTGGGGCATGTGGGGTCTTCCCAGAGCAGGAAATCAAACCTGTGTCCCCTGCATTGATAGGCGATTCTTGACCACTGGACCACCAGGGAAGTTCCATACGTTGTGTTTTTTAAAAGCACCTATGGTGGTTCAGTACAGGGATTGGGGGACATGGCAGAGTGCCTTAGGGTTTATAATGTCTTTTCACAGATAGTCTCATTTTGAAACCTCTTAGAAAAAATTTTGAATAGTCTCTTATCACCTCCATCTTACAGATGTGGAAACTGAGACTCTGAAGTGACTCATCCAGGGGCACACAGATAGAACCTGCAAGTGGCTCTTTAAAACAACTCAGCCATTCCTCCATGGGGCCAGATTCGGTGCATGGGCTTTGCCGGTGTTCAGCAGTCACTGTACGACGAACATTCCTCCCCTCCTGCCAAATCAGATGCTTCCCTAAATATTTCTCTCCCACTCTCCCACCTCCATACTTTGTCCCCTGCCTGGAATGACTTTCTCAGCCTATCTACCAGCTGCAGTCTTCGCTAGCTTCCAAGCTCTGCTGCCTCCTCCACAAAGACATTTCCATTTCCCACAGTTTCTTTCCTTTGAGCCTGGAAGCACTTCGTTTGTGCCTCTGCAGCCCCCCTTGCTAGCCCTGCCTCCTGCTGCGACTTGATGCCCTAGCATCTTTAGCTGTTGTGGTTCTCTGCATTCTGTCAATTCCTTGCTGCCTCCATGTCTTTGCCCCACCTTTGGAAGTGCCCCTTCTTGCCCTATCCCTGTCTCTTTCTTATCATCCAAAATTCAACTCAGGTTATCATTTCCTCCAGGAAGCCTCCCCTGATCTTCCCAACTCTTAACTTTACCATTAGAGGCCCTTCCTCTGTGCTTCCATAGTACAGTGAGGATATCTCTGTCGTGAACAGGACTGTTCATTTATTCATTGATTCATTCATTCTAGCAAGGCACAGATTTTGGAGCCAAACTGCTTAGTATGCATCCCAGCTTCAGACTGGGCAAATTCTTAAAACTTCTCTCTGCCTTATTTTTCTTATCTGTAAAATAGTCCCTAGCTCAAGGGTTGTTGCAAACATTAAGTGAATTAATCCATGTAGAATAGTGACTGACTCTAGTGAGCATTGGGTGACTGTGGGTAACTAATATTATGATTTATTAATTCATAAGGAAAACACACGTAAAACTGGACAAGGAAACTGAGGCAGGAGCCTGATTGCATGGCCTACACAGTGGGAGGTGTAGGAAGCTTGGCAGGTACAATGGTTTTTTCTCCCACTGCAGAGAAAAAAATGGGAGGTGGCTTTGACCTTGAGTGAAGAGAGGGGACACAGTAGAGAAGGAGGCTCCCTCAACTGGAGCCTTGGGTCTCTGGTTAATCCTCTGGGCAAGGAGACCATGGCTTGCAAAGAGCAGACGGCTATGGGTCAAGTCTGCCAAGTCCTCAACCTCCAAATTGCTGTTTGGTGGTGGTGGCGGTAGCAGGTCAGGAACAAATTGTTTTCTGAGTTGCTGCCAGAGGTGGTCTCCTGCCAAGAGGCTGGGTCCACACCTCAGGTGCTGCCCTTTTGTATCGTGGCTTCCAGGCTTCTTCTGACTCCAGAACCTTGGCCCCCATCCCTGTATCCAGGAGCTGAGTGGATCTGAGTGTTCAGACAGAATGCGATGCATCAGCCACCATGGAGCCAGCAAGGCAGCTGGAGGGCCCTTGGGGATCAGATATCAGGCATCGTACGCTGTCACCTCTGTCACTGTACAGGCGGGAGACTGAGGTCCAGAGAGGTGGAGTGACTTGTCCCAGGTCACAGAGCTAATGAACAAGGCTTCTAGACTCCCAGTTAAGAATTTCTTTAACCTCTTTGCAATTGCGTGCTTCCTCTTCTCCCAAACCATCCTTCCATTCATCTTTCCTAATGTTTTTACTCTCCATCCATCCGTCCATCATCCATCTAACAAATCTTCACCTCTTGAACCTCTGACACATGTCAGATCTGGCGCTGGGCTCTGGGAGCTTATAGTTGGAGTGGGTCCCAAAGACATGTCTGAGGTCCTAAAGAGTTTTGGATGCTGACAGAAACTTGTGCAGAGCATTCAAAACAGAGAGGGACCAGGCTCTAGTCGGACCAATGAGGAAACATGTCATCAGGAAGGTGATGCTTGAGAGAACCCTGCTGAGTTTAGAGAGATTAGGAATATGGGATTAGGGAGCAAATTAAGGGCATTCCCCCATGGGAGCAAAGGCCAGAGGGAAGAGTATAGAACAATAAGTGGTTCAGTACTGTTGGGCTACAGCACCTGAGGGGCCCCAGCCAGGGACAGTTCTGAGAGAAGGGGAGCAAGTTGCAGGGCATGGGGCCCTGTGGGTTGGCCAAGGTGACAGTCCTTGGGGCCAAAGCTTCCAGAGACCTTCCGGCCCTCCCCATCCCCCACTAGTCATTCCCCTCTTCCCCCTTCCCTCCTCTGGCCCTGTCTCTCTCTTTTTAGCCTGTCAGTCCTATCAATCATCTGGGCCCTCCCCACCTTTCCCCTTTGTCCTGACAAGAAACAGACTGTCTCTTACCATCACACTCTGCAGGCAAAGAACCCCGGACTGGAGATCAGGACATGGGATTCTAGGCCTGGCTTTGTCACCAGCTGACCTGGGCAAGAACAGCTTGTTAACAACAAAGTATCTGCCCGGCCGACGGCCGTTTCCCCCTGATAAAGTCGGAGGACTGTTGTCTCCTTGACCCCCCCTGAAACAGCGCCCTCTATAGGGGAAGAGGCTCATCTACACCACCATTCAGCAGCCTTTCTAGCTAGTCTAGTCCTTGAGCGCCAGTGAACTCTGGAGAACTTGTTATCAGGCTTGCGTTACATAATTACATCATTGCGTGCAAAGGAGTGTGTGCTCAATTTATTACCATCTGTCCCAGGACAAATAGAGCTGCAGAATTCTACCCCCACAGAAACTGACTCTCAGAAAACCTTAGCATCTTTCTAATCCATAAGCAAACAAGTTCTTTGAAGAGGCTTTCAGATTTTTCTTTCTTTTCCTATCCTTTCTTTCCTCTCTCCTTCCCTCCCTTCCTTCCTTTCTATGTATCTATTGATTAAAAACAAAATCTGGAGAAGGAAATGGCAACCCACTCCAGTACTCTTGCCTGGAAAATCCCACGGACAGAGTAGCCTTGTAGGCTACAGTCCGTGGCGTCGCAAAGAGTTGGACACGACTGAACAACTTCACTTTACTTTTCACTTAATGGATAAAATTAGTTTCACAAAACAATATTTACCCTTACCACAGATGGTACAGTACGATATTTTCTTTTCCCTCCTATTCTGTTCCATTAGGAATAATGATGATAATCGCCAAAACTTTCTCCCCAAAACTGGTCCCTGATAGGTTCACTTAGAAATGTATTTACTGAGAATTTACTAAGCTCCTTGCTTTTCATCGAACTTCTTGAATGATAGCCTGGATCTATTGTTTTCACTTTCCCACCTCCCATTTATCCCTTCTGGAAAATCATAAACTGCCCTTTGCTACTGCTAAGCTGCTGACAATGGCTCACCAGCCCGCAACACCTGACATTTGTCAAAGATAACTCCATGTCTCCTTGCTCCCCTCTTGGTCTCCTGTGCTGGCTCTTTGGTCCTCAGTCCATACGTAACTGTTTCCCAGTCTCTGCCCTGCAACCCCTGCTCCTCTCACTCTGTGCTTGGTTCCTGGGACTGCTCACCCCACCCCTGCCCCTTGCCTTCAGCTTCTCCCCGATGTTGAGGCATGTGTATCTGTATCTCTTGCCAGCACCTCTGACATCAGCCTTTGTCTCACCTCTCTGGCCACCTGCTTGCTTGTTGGCTCCACTTGGGAGTTCCACGGGCCTAGGACTCCATTTGCCTGAATCAAAGATTTAGCTTTCACTCAAACTTGCCCCTCTGGGTCCTCATCTTAGGGAAAGGTGCCACCTCCCACCCACCTGTATAGACCAGGAAGCTGTGACTCCTCCAAGGCTCCTGCTCTCTCTTCCTCCTCCCCACAGTCAGTACATGCCCAAGCCTCTCAAGTCTATCTGTTTCTCTGTTTGCATCACCTGATCCTGGTCCAGATGATGGCATTTCTTGCCTAGACTGTGGAGATACCTTGAGGTTTCCTTGCCTGCATATCTTCACCCCCAGACCAAGCTCTTTGCAGCAGTAAGAGGGTTTCTTTTAAAATGCAATACTGATCTCATCTCTATCTAGTTTAAAATCTTCCCATGACTATTGCTTCTAGCATGAAGTTGTAGGGAGAAGGCAATGGCACCCCACTCCAGTACTCTTGCCTGGAAAATCCCATGGACAGAGGAGCCTGGTAGGCTGCAGTCCATGGGGTCGCTAGGAGTCAGACACGACTGAGCGACTTCACTTTCACTTTTCATTTTCATGCATTGGAGAAGGAAATGGCAACTCACTCCAGTGTTCTTGCCTGGAGAATCCCAGGGACGGGGGAGCCTGGTGGGCTGCCGTCTCTGGGGTCACACAGAGTTGGACACGACTGAAGCGACTTAGCAGCAGCAGCAGCAGCATGATATAAGGAGAAGGCAATGGCAACCCACTCCAGTACTCTTGCCTGGAAAATCCCATGGACAGAGGAGCCTGGTGGGCTGCAGTCCATGGGGTCACTAAGAGTCGGGCATGACTGAGCGATTTTACTTTCACTTCTCATTTTCATGTATTGGAGAAGGAAATGGCAACCCACTCCAGTGTTCTTGCCTGGAGAATCCCAGGGACCGAGGAGCCTAGCAGGCTGCCGTCTATGGGGTTGCACAGAGTCGGACACGACTGAAGAGACTTAGCAGCAGCAGCATGATATAAACAATCCTGTGTAATCTGACCTCAGCTTACCTTTCCTGCCTCACACTTCTCCTGTGTCTTCATGTTCCAGACGTAGCAACCACCTTTGGTTCCTTGGCCAAGGTGCCCCTACCCCTGTTCCAAACTTTGTACCTCCTGTTCTCTAGAACTAGAACTCTGGTTAATGTGCACCGCTGTCTCCATGGGCAGCTGAGCTGGGCAACTCTTCAGGAGGCCTTCTCTGACCTGCTCTAAGTGGGTCTGCAGTATCCTCTGCCTCTTCCATCACGGTTCTCACCTCACAGGGTCATAGTGGGCTCATGCTTCTCCTCTCTGCCTCCAGATGGTAAGCCCTGTGAGTCTAGGGACTCCGCTGTGTTGGTTACTATGTCTCTGGCACAACATAGACACTCCATGAGAATTTGTAAAAGAATGCGTTTTTTGACTGAACAAATGTTGGAAATATAACAGAACCACCACAGTGTTAGGGACAGTAACCAACATTTGGAACAGAAACTGTTACAGAGTTGGAGGATGTTGGAATCATGGACATATAGTGTCCATATAGGCTTATAGTATACAGATTTGTGGGACCAAAGGATACTCAGTTCCACCGCTTCCCAGCTGCAATATCAAGCAAGTTGATGAAGCTCTTTCTCTGATTTTTGGTTTCATTTTTATAAAGTGCTGATAAGAGTCCCTGCCAGTCCAGTCTGTGGGTTTTAAGCCGTGAAACCATGAACGTGACTATGAGTGTGCACATATTGCTCCCTCTGATCTGATTGAGTTTCTTTGCAACCAAACAGCTGTCCTGGGCTTTGCACGGGGAGACCTGGTTGGATTATTTTACTTAAACTATCTGTGCTTTGGGGCTTATTTTCCTGGGGACTCAGGACAATCCCTGCCCTTGACTGGCATGCATCAGTACCCAGCGTTAGGCCCTGGGGAAGAGGACAAACATCCTTCAGAAGCAATTCTCTATAATCAAGTCAGGCTGAACTGCCTTCGAAGTCTGGATTTTACAGATGAGGAAACTGAAGCTCAGAGAGGGTTGGAACTTGTCCAGGGTCACACAGCATGTTAGGGCAGAGGCACAGCTAGAACCTACTCCTTTGGGCTCTGAGTCATCAGGGAATCTCCTTCTTAGATTCCCAATCTCTCTAGTTCGAGACTATCTGGAGGTATTCACCTTGGTCTAGAACAATAGGAACCATGCTTAGGGTTTCTGCAGATGGCAGTGTTCCAGGTTCATTCTTCAGATGGTTCCAGATCATTACATTCTGGGTCTGCCAGCTGAGCAGAGAATTCTGGTTAATTATTCTTTCCGTGACCACAGTAAGGTCATGTGTACAAAATGGTTTTCATACCCCTGTGTGAGATGAAGAGAAGGAAAGGGGCATTTAGTTTAGGCTCTGGGCTGAGTGCACACGTCCATTACATCATTTTACCTCTGTCGTTTGAATGAGGAAACTGAGGCTTAGAGAGTTAAAACAGCTTGTCACTCAGCTCACAGATGGAAGAGCCAGAACTCCAGCCGGATTCTCTGATTCTGAGGCCCGCACTGTTTCAGCTGCATCACGCTGCCTCCCTTAGGCACTCACTGCTTTCTGCCCTGGAAAGTGGACTGAGCAGGGAGGCTGCTGGGAAAATGATGGACCACAGAGTACAGTGGGAACAGCCAGAAAAAGTGGGGAAGAGTGCAACTTTTACACGTACAGACCTGGGATGGAATTTGGGCTCTGCTGCTTCCTTTTAGTCCTTAAAGACTCCACTTCCTTTTCTGTAAAATAAAGGAAATTATTACCTTGCAAGGTAGTGGAAGGGATCCAATGGATTCACTTATGTAAAGTGATTCACATGATTCTGGGCATATAATACTTGCTCAGTGCATTGGAGAAGGAACTGGCAACCCACTCCAGTGTTCTTGCCTGGAGAATCCCAGGGATGGGGGAGCCTGGTGGGCTGCCGTCTGTGGGGTCGCACAGAGTCGGACACGATTGAAGCGACTTAGCAGCAGCAGCAGCAGGAAGTGTTTATTGCATGTTGTGCATATGTGCTCAGTCATGTCCAGCTCTTTGTGACCCTGTGGACTGTAGCCTCCCAGGCTCCTCTGTCCATGGAATTTTCCAAGCAAGAATACTGGAGTGGGTTGCCATTTCCTACTCCAGGGGATCTTCCCAGCCCAGGGATTGAAACTGTGTCTCTTGTGTCTTCTGTGTTGGCAGGTGAATTCTTTACCACTGTGCCATCTGGGAAGCCCAAGTGTTTATTATGGTCAATAAAATCATCATCTCTTACAATAAACATTTTAGAAGGAGATGGTCAGTAAAGTCTTGTTGGTTAATTTGGGGTGCTCAGATCATATACCTGCCTACAGAGCTTAGAGCAGAGGGTAAAGGAGTGGAGGGCAAGGGAGGGGACTTATATGTATGAAACTCCTGCTGTGTGTCAGGCACTGGGCTAAATGTCACGATCGCCCACATCACCTCTGTGAACACGCACAACAAAGTAGGTGCGATCATTCATTAGAGTTTAGAGCTGGGAAAACTGAGGCTTAGAAAAAGGGAGGGGTTGGATGGTTTGCAAGTGGCTAGATGGAGATTTAAACCTCAGGCTGGGGACTTGCAGGCCTGCAGCACTCAGCCACACCCCTCCAGGCTCACACCTGCCAGAACCTCCCTCAGAGCAGGTGAGTCAGCTCTAGCTCACCTACTGAGAAGTGCCCTGTGCACGCCCCACGCAGGGCCACCACACTGGACCCTCTGAGGGGGCTCTGGTTCCAGGGAAGCTCACACTGATCATTAGGGCTTTGCCCGATCACCTCTGCTCCCCTCAGTCTCTCAGTGTTCTTGGGAGGTCACAAGGGGGGCTCTGCCTGCCCATCCAGGCTCCTTCCCACCACACGTGTGCCCACCCACATATACAGATGATGGTCACCTGCGCCAGCCACAGGCCCCCAGACACTGCAGTGCTTTCCATCCTCCAAACATCTGCTCTGGCTGTTTCCTCTGTTCTTAATAACCTCTCCCCTTAAACCCGAAGATGAAATCCTGAGTATCTGTCGTAAAGGCCTAGGAGCTGGGAGGTCAAGGTCTATCCATAAAACCAGGGCTTGAGTGGGGGAAGCAGGATGATCTGAGTGGGAGGAGGCAGGAAGCAGAGAAGAGGTGAAGGAAGAGAGAGGATTGGGAGAGAAGAGGGTGAAAGGGCAGGGCAGGACCCATGGTGCTCTTACATAATGGTGCATGCCCATGGCTGATGCATGACTGAACTCAGGTACCTTCCTGGGCAGGTGAAGAGAGTTCATCAGCAGCAGGCTCTGTGCTTCCAGAGCAAATATCCAGGAAACAATTGCACAAGAGAGGAATGCTTTGGCCTTTGGTGAGCAGCCAGGATCAGTGACTTGTCCATGGCAGATATGGGGGCCTCCTCCCCATCCCAACAGTCTCCAAGTCCTATTCTTTGGAGCTTCAGGGTGAGTCCCCTACCCAAACGCAAAAAGGATATTTGTCTGTTAACATGTTTTCATTTTCATTTCTGGGGGTAGTCACAGGAATTAAACGTTTGTAGACTATTTCTTAGGTTGCTCAGTGGTAAAGAATCCTGCCAGTGCAGGAGACACAGGTTTGATCCCTAGGTCAGGAAGATCCCCTGGAGGAGGAAATGGCAACCTGCCTGGGAATTCCATGGACAGAGGAGCCTGGCAGGCTACAGTCCATAGGTTCACAAAAGAGCCGGACACACTGAGCGGCTGCTCACGCACGCACGCAGACTGTTGCCCGGTTTCCTGGTGTGGTTACCTTTGATGCTCATGGGGACCCTGGAAAGTGGGACTCAAGCCCTTGCTTTACAGACCGGGGCTCAGAGAGGTTGTCCATGGCCGTGCTGTGAGAAAGAGGCAGAGCTGCGATTTAAAGTTAGTTTTTGTGCTGTTCATGCTGTGTCGGTGGCTCTGCTAAATAAAACTTAGACTTAACAACTTACTGAGACTTTCAATGGGCAAGATACAGATCTTAACTCATTTAATCCTTGCAACTCTATGAGGAAGGCACTAATGCTATCATTCCTATTTTACAGAAAGGGAAACTGAGGCACGTTGTTGTTTAGTTGCTAAGTCATGCCTGACTCTTTTGTGACCTCATGGACTGTAACCCCTCCAGTCTCCTCTGTCCATGGGATTTTCCAGGTAATAATACTGGAGTGGGTTACTATTTCCTTCTCCAGGGGATCTTCCCGACCCAGGAGTCGAGCGCAGGCCTCCTGCGTTGACAGGTGGATTCTTTACCACTGGGCCACTGGGTAAGTCCAGCTGAGACACACGAAAGTTAAATAACTTATTTGATTCACAGACTTAGTAAGTGGTTGTGAGTGAGTGAGTGAAGTCGCTCAGTCGTGTCTGACTCTCTGCGACCCCATGGACTATAACCTACCAGGCTCCTCCCTCCATGGGATTCTCCAGGCAAGAGTACTGAAGTGGGTTGCCATTTCCTTCTCCAGGGGATCTTCCCGACCCAGGGATCGAACCTGGGTCTCCAGCATTCCAGGCAGACGCTTTAACCTCTGAGCCACCAGGGAAGCCCTCTGGTTCCACATTCCATGCTTTTAACCACTGCACTTACGTGGGGGTTCAGGATGGAGGAAGTTCCACATGTGCCCTGAGGCCCCTGCCCTCTCACTCGTGGATAGGGGCTCATTGAGCCCCCAAGTTCAACAGAATGCTCAGCTGGCCTGGCCTGGCCCGGGACAGGCAAGTGGATGAGGCATGTCTTCTAGGGATGGTTGCCCAGCTTATCCAGCTCAGCGTGGGTCAGGGCAAAGGCTGTGACACTGCAGGAACTCTGGTGCCCTGTTCTAGGTTTCTTATCTCCAGTGGAAACCAGCAGATAAGAGGCTGTTGAACTTATCCACAGTTCCCATGGGTTGAGGTCATGGGTGGGTGTGGAAAGCTGGTTCTAGTGGGGTCAAGGTACTTGGGCACATGTGGTCAGGAAAGCTGGAGATTAGGGTGCCAGCCCTGCCTCTGGCCCAGCTCACTGCACACACCAGACAGGTCCTTGTCCCTGGCACCAGTCTCCCATCTGCCCAGGAAGGGGCTTGGATGGTGCAGTTTCTCAGGCCCCTTCCATCCAGGCCCCTTCCAGCCCTGGACCCTCTTCTCTGAGCTATGACTCCTTAGATATGGCTTTTGTTTTCAAAGGAAGGAAACTCCTTCTTGTCAAGCTCCTTCTAGGTCAGGAGGAATTCCAGGCAGTTTTCGACCTTGATTTTTAGTGATGGTCCTAACCAAAGCCAAAGAATGTTCAAACTACTACACAATTGCACTCATCTCACACGCTAGCGAAGTAATGCTCAAAATCCTCCAAGCCAGCCTTCAACAGTACATGAACCATGAACTTCCAGATGTTCAAGTTGGATTTAGAAAAGGCAGAGGAACCAGAGATCAAATTGCCAACATCCGCTGGATCATGGAAAAAGCAAGAGAGTTCCAGAAAAACATCTACTTCTGCTTTATTGGCTACGCCAAAGCTTTTGGCTGTGTGGATGACAACAAACTGTGGAAAATTCTTCAAGAGATGGGAATTCCAGACCACCTGACCTGCCTCTTGAGAAATCTGTATGCAGGACAAGAAGCAACAATTATAACCGGATATGGAACAACAGGCTGGTTCCAAATCGGGAAAGGAGTTCGTCAAGGCTGTATATTGTCACCCTGCCTATTTAATTTATATGCAGAGTACATCATGAGAAATGCCGGCCTGGATGATGCACAAACTGGAATCAAGATTGCCGGGGGAAGTACCAATAAACTCAGATATGCAGATGATACCACCCTTATGGCAGAAATACCTTTGACTGTGTGGATCACAACAAGCTGTGGAAAATTCTTAAAGAGATGGGAATGCCAGACTACCTTACCTTCCTCCTGAGAAATCTGTATGCAGGTCAAGAAGCAACAATTAGAATCGGACATGGAACAATGTACTGGTTACAAATTGAAAAAGGAGTACGTCAAGGCTGTATATTGTCACCCTGCTTGTTTAACCTGTATTCAGAGTACATCATGACAAATGCCAGGCTGGATGAAGCATAAGCTGGAATCAAGATTGCTGGGACAAATATCAATAACCTCAGATATGCAGATGATACCACCCTTATGGCAGAAAACAAAGAAGAACTAAAGAGCCTCTTGATGAAAGTGAAAGAGAAGAGTGAAAAAGTTGGCTTAAAACTCAACATCCAGAAAACTAAGATCATAGCATCCAGTCCAATCACTTCGTGGCAAACGGGGAAACAATGTAAACAATGTGAGACTTAATTTATCTGGGCTCTAAAATCACTGCAGATGGTGACTGCAGCCATGAAATTAAAAGACGGTTGCTCTTTGGAAGAAAAGCTATGACCAACCTAGACAGCATATTAAAAGGCAGAAACATTACTTTGCCAACAAATGACCATCTAGTCAAAGCTATGGTTTTTCCAGTAGTCATGTATGGATGTGAGAGTTGGACAATAAAGAAAGCTGAGCACCAAAGAATTGATGCTTTTGAACTGTGGTGTTGGAGAAGACTCTTGAGAGTCCCTTGGACTGCAAGGAGATCCAACCAGTCCATCCTAAAGGAAATCAGTCCTGAATATTCATTGGAAAGACTGATGCTGACGCTGAAACTCCAATACTTTGGCCACCTGATGCAAAGAACTGACTCAATGGAAAAGACTCTGATGATGGAAAAGATTGAAGGAGGGAGGAGAAGGGGACAAAAGAGGATGGGATGGTTGGATGGTGTCACCAACTCGATGAACATGAGTTTGAGTAAGCTCCAGGAGTTGTTGATGGGCAGGGAAGCCTGGTATGCTGCAGTCCATGGGGTCACAAAGAGCTGGACATGACTGAGTGACTGAACTGAACTGAACTAACCAAAGGAGTGACTGATGGTAGAGAATAGGCCTGGCATTCAGATTGTGTACATTGGGACTGCTTCACTGACTGTGAAAAGATGGATATACTTCTATTTGCTTTGTAAATAGCCATTTGCCTGCATTTCTCTAGTGCTCCCTCGTCTGCCGGACACTCCAGCAACTCAGTGGTTAGTGCCTGGCAGCCCCTGTCCTAGCCAGGAGTGCCAACCTCCATGTATCCATGCCATCATATTGCTCTGTGACCATACAGTGGTCAAGCAGTTGTGGCTATCGCCCCGGGTGAGCAGCAGTGTGGTGGGGTAGAGCAGGTCAGACACCAGAGTTCATGCCCTGCCTCAGCTATGAACTCTCTGTGTGCCATCAAGCCACTTCTCGTCTCTCAGCTTCAGTTTCTCCAAGGTGCCCACCTCACAGCATTGTATTAAATGCAGTCATGGGAGCAAAGCACTTAGATACTGAGAGCGTGCTAGCTCGCCTTTTGGCAGACTGATGAGAAATCAACCTCGGATTCGGGAGACAGGAAGAAAGATAATGTGGTATGATAGAAAGAGGTAGATTTTTGAGCCAGAAAGACCCAAATTCAGTCTGGTTCTATCACTTATCCATCGTTACAGGCTGAAATGAGTTCCCCTTCAATCCGTACATTCACGTCGTAACTCCCAGTACCTCTGAATGCCTGTATTCAGAGATATAGTCTTTAGAGAAGTAATTAAAATGAGGTCATAAGGGCAAATTCATTTCCAACATGACTGGTGCCCTTCTTAGAAGAGGAAATTTGGACACACACACACAGAAGAGGAGCGCCATGTGGACATGAAGATGGTCACCTACAAACCAAGAAGAGCGCCCAAGAACCAGCCCTGCCCACACCTTGACCTCAGACTTCTAGCCTGCAGGACTGTGAGCAAGCAAATTTCTATGCTTTAAACCATTCAGTCTGGGTCTTTGTTAGGGCAGCTATAGCAAATGAATACACTCATTACGCAAAATCGAGCTAGTTACCTCATCTTTCTGTGCTTCTATAGTGCACTGAATTAGGTACTGCCTGGGAAAGCCCAAGCACACAGTAGGCTTTTAGCAAGTGCTACCTTTGCCTCCCCTCAGTGCGTGGGAAGGGTAGCTGGCTCTCTCAGGAGAGGCGGGTGGTGACATTACTGAGTCATCCTACTTCAGCATGAACCAGAGGGACACCTGACTCTTGGCCCTTACCTGACCGCAGACTAGCAGCCCTGCTCTCAGCCCCACCCCTGGCCTTGACACTGGCTTTCTGGCTGCCAGGCTATGAGGTGATCAGAGTTCACAGAGGTTTTTGCCCCTGGCCAGGTTCAGCAGCAAACCTGCTGTGTGTTGTTGGCCAGTTTGGTTTAGGCAATACCAGGGCAGGGCTGGAGTGGTAGGGAAGGTGGCCTGGGGGTGTTCTCAGGGTGACGGAGCTCACTGTTGCGTTGCATTGCACTTCCCCAAATACTTGCATATTGTATTTCATCTGCTGATCATAGCAACCCCTTCAAGTGGACTGGGCTAATGGCTCCTCTTGACACAAAGAGAAACTGAGGCCCAGAAGTGTTAAGGGGTCCTTCCCAACTCAACAAGCCCTTGTCGGGATTCAGTTCAGTTCAGTCACTCAGTTGTGTCCGACTCCTTGCGACCCCATGAATCGCAGCACACCAAGCCTCCCTGTTCATCACCATCTCCCGGAGTTCACTCAGACTCACGTCCATCGAGTCCGTGATGCCATCCAGCCATCTCATCCTCGGTCGTCCCCTTCTCCTCCTGCCCCCAATCCCTCCCAGCATCAGAGTTTTTTCCAATGAGTCAACTCTTCGCATGAGGTGGCCAAAGTACTGG
>SJYT01029515.1:833085-858299 GCA_006410635.1 Cephalophus harveyi
CTATCTAGGTTGGTCATAACTTTCCTTCCAAGGAGTAAGTGTCTTTTAATTTCATGGCTGCAATCACCATCTGCAGTGATTTTGGAGCCCAAAAGAATAAACTCTGACACTGTTTCCACTGTTTCCCCATCTAGGACCTTGGAATCCAGACTCAACCCCTGGCTCCTTGCACCATGGGGACCACTCGCTTGCCCGCCAAGCCTTTGGGGGTCTGTGGGGTGTGTGGGAAACACATGACCTAGGAGTCACGGCCCAGGGCTCAGATCCCGGCCAGGTCTGGAACCAGCGCTGTGACCCTGGACAAGGACCTGCCTCACCAGTACGCCGAGAGGTTTCGTGAGAGAGGGCGGCTAGCTCTGCCCCTGAAGCTCTCACTATAAATGATGGCTATTGTGACTTTTTCATAACTAACTGCTCAGTAACTGTGGCTGAATTGAATTCCTGGAGAGCCAGGAAATGTGTCAGTGGGTGGGAGAGACGTCTGGAACTTCCAGGGGGGCCCAAGCCTTCCTTCCTACATGCCTCCTCCCCGCAGCCCCTAGCAGCGCTGGAGAGGGAGTGTAATGGGGTGGGATGAGGGGTCTACAGCTGGGTAGGTCTGGAATTTACCTCCCCCAGCCCACTGTACCTGTCTGGAACTCCTGCCTCCGTATTTGCAGTTCCCCATCAATAAATACTTTTACTTTCTTTATAACGGGCTTCCCTGGTGGCTCAGAAAGTAAAGAATCTGCCTCCAATGCAGGAGACTTGGATTTGATCCCTGGGTTGGGAAGATACCCTGAAGAAGGGAATGGCTGCCCACTCCAGTATTCTTGCCTGGAGAGTTCCACGGGCCACAGAGCCTGGTGAGCTTCATAACACCTACCACCATCCAGGCTTCTCTGGACTATGATATTTTCACTGTCGCCTGCCTCCCCCCCCCTGCATAGAATGATAGTCACCCAGCAGGAGTTTTGTCTGTGTTTCCCCCTGCTCTATCTCCTGCACCTAAAACAGGGCCTGGTGTGTAGTGTCCACTCATTATGTGTGGAAGGAATGAGTGAGGTGATCATCTGTGGTCAGCTCTTTTCTGCATTTGTGGAGGTTGCTCCAGTCAGAGCCCCAATCTGCTTTCTAGAGGCTTCCAGCCTTTATGGGGAGGCAGACACAGGCTGTGACCAGGGTGTGACTTGCACTTTCAGGAGGTGCCTGGGCTGGGAGAAGCTGGAACAGGGGACATCAATCCACTTCAAGGAGAAGGAAGGGCCACATAGGAGGACTTGGGTAGGCTCTCAGAGCAGCCTCTGCTAAAGAAATAAAAGACAGTCAGAGTTAGAGAGACAAGGAGGGGACAGCCTTCCAGGCAATAACAGCACGTGCAAAGGCACAAAGGCAAGAGAGGTCACATGGAGTTAGAGGCATCTGGTGTGGAGACAGGCAAGGCAGAGGAGTACTGGAACTGGGACTATGGATACTGGGGGCAGGAAGGGGCACCCGAGGAAACAGCGGAGTCTGTTGGGAGCACAGCAGTTGGTCTTCAGTTGCTAAATCTTTTCCGATTCTTTTCAACCTCATGGACTGCAGCACACCAGTCTTCTCTGTCCTTTACTGTCTCACAGAGTTTGCTCAAACTCATGTCCATTGAATCGGTGATGCCATCCAACCATCTCATCCTCTGTCGCCCCCTTTTCTTCCTGCCCTCAACCTTCCCAGCATCAGGGTCTTTTCCAATGAGTCAGCTCTTCGCATCAGGTGGCCAAAGTATTGGAGCTTCAGCATCAGTCCTTCCAAAGAATACTCAGGATTGATTTCCTTTAGGATTGACTGGTTGATCTCCTTGCTGTCCAAGGGACTCCCAAGAGTCTTTTCTAGTACCACAGTTTGAAAGCACAGCTGGGGGATGTGTAAGTCCAAGCTGTTTCTCCTCCCAGTTCTCAAGGCTTCCTTCCCACCTATTGTAAGGTAGGGCTGCCACTGCTAGCCAAGGAGTTGTGGCTGTTTCCTCCCTACTGCCTGACTTCCAGGTAAGCGCGTTCTCCCCACTGAGCTGGTGTCTGTCTCAGCCTCTCTCTGTCTCTCTCTTGAGAAAGAATGGGCTTGGGGTCAAGGCTTGCCCATCAAGGCCAGGCGGTGGGTAGGGGTGGGGTGGGGTCTTGGAACAGCCGCTCCCCTTTCTGAGCCCAGTTTCCTGCTCAAACTCACAGTGGTTGGATAATAAGTGCTTTCCAGGCCTCCCTCCCTGGAGTTTTGGATTTTGACAGATGGAGCAGGGTTGGGGACAATGTGGTGGCTTTTCCAGTCAGGAGACCTCCTCAGTGGCCCCAGGAAGCGTGACTCATTCCAGTCTCGCTAGGGGTGGGGATCAGGCCCCTGACTCCCGCTCTCCAGAGAAGCCTCTGGGCGTAGCCAGTCCTGGGGGAGCCCTGAAGCCAGAGAGATGATCTATCACAGACTTTCTTGGTGACCCCAGCAAGTTTCTCCCTCTTTTTAGACCCTGGTCCCCTCTTTTGTCCCTGGAGAAGGAAATGGCGTCCCACTCAAGTATTCTTGCCGGGAAAATCCCACGGACAGAGGCGCCTGGCGGGCTGTTGCCCGTGGGGACGCCGCTGAGCAACTGAGCGGGAGCAGAAGCTCGCCTTTGTGAGACAGGTCATAACAGTGCCTGCCTGGTTTTTCAAGGGCCTGGAGGCCCACCTGCTCCGCGCCCTGGGTTTGGTGCCGGCTCACCTTGGGCAAGTCTGTCCCCTTTTGGGGCCTCAGTCTTCTCATCTGTGTGCTGAGGGGATCGGTCATCAGGGGAGAGGATTTCCTACGCAGACATCCTCCCCAGGCTCATAGATTCTCTGGACCGGTTGTTTCTTAGTGATCGCACCGCTGGCATATACTCGCCCAGGTGTGCTTGAATGCTTCCCTGAGTCGCCACATCTCCTGCCGCTTCCTTCTGCCTCGGACAGTTCTAGCAGAAGGGTCCTCCTCATACTCTATCTTCCTTTCTGCATCACCCAAACACTGGGATCAGTCCTACCTCTGGAGGCTACGAAACTCCATACAATTCAACAGACTAGGCCCTGGGCACCTGACCAGGCCTTGTGCTGGATTCCAGAGACATGGAGGAATTGGAAATGATCATGGTCCTCTAGGCTGTCATTGGCAAGCTGGGGAGACAGACCAGTAAACAAACTTGTAATTTCAGTAAAAGCTTAGGGCATGAAAGAGAATGCTGGGACCGCTGGAGAAAAACGCCAGTGAGTGAGAAGTGAAAAGGCAGGCTGGGTGTCTCAGGTACCAGGCCAAGAAACTTCTCTGTTTCTCCAGCAAGGACTGCAGAGATACAGATCCATCAGTTCTGTTCAGCCCCAGGTTCAATAATAATCCTGGCTGCCATCTACATCTCCTGGGTACCAGGCCTCAGTGCCTTATTAACCACCCTTAGTAACTAGCTCATCGAATCATCACAACAATGCTGACGGGTAGTAATGCTTATTTGCATTTCATAGATGGGAAAACTGAGGCCCAGAGCAACCAGGTATCTTCCCTAAAAGTTCACATAGTCAGTATACTTTGAGCCTGATTAGAATGAATCTGGCTAAAAGCCTCTTTCTAGGCTTTGCTGCCTCTTATCTGTCCATCTGTCCCTGTTATGGCCGAGTTTGGGGTCTGTTAGGACCAGAACCAGGCCCTGGATGCTAGTTCATTTTCTAAGGAAAGGGAGTGGGGTGGGAGGCTCCCAGCTGGCATGGAGATTTTGGACCTGAGTGGAGAGTCAGGAGGCTCATCCCAATGGAGGAATTCTAGGTATTGCCTGCAGCCTTAGGAGGTACACCTTTGTGTGGGTGAGTAGGGGCTCTCTCTTGTTCTCTTAAATTCCCCGTTAAAAGTGGCCTTTGTTGCAGTAGTCTGGTAGGGCTCTGGTCTGGGAGCCTTGAGTCAGTCCAGGCTGTATCCTGGCTAGCCCCTGACATGCAGAGTGACCTTGGATGGGACTCTTCCCCTTCAGGGCTTCAGATTCCGTGTTCACAGACAGGAGGAGGGGAACAAGCTCTCTAAGCAACACTCATAACTGCAGCTGAATCAAATGCTGTCTTGGTTTGACCTAGAAGGGCACATGTGATTCTGAATGTGATCCCCCAGCCCCTCCCAAGACCCCTCCCAAGTCTCTAGGGGCGACAGCTGGGCCTACCCTATGGCTGTCTTCTCAATGGGACGTCCGTTCATTTAGGGAAGGAGTTTCCGCAGACAGTGGTTAGATGGGAGGGGCAGGAAAGAATGAGGTCAGTGTGGTCGGCAGCCTGCTGGTGAGACGTATAATGTCCTAGGGTCAGACAGGCCATTAACCAGCTGTGTGACCTTGGGCAGAACCCTTAACTTTCCTGAACTTCAATTTCCATATCTGTAAAGTATGATAATAATAGTATCTACTACTGGGGGTTATTAATAGTGAGGATACAATAAAGATGAAAGAAAAATGCAAAACATTTGGCTCAGAGCCTGGTATGTTGTAAGTGCTCAACCGTGTGGCCTTGATGACAACATGATAATAGTGATGATGATGGTGAAGGGGAGAATAACACGGTTACCTTGGGCAGTGTGAGACGCTGCGGGGCCCTTTCTCAACACGCTGCTGCTTTTCTCTTCCCTCTTCCAAGGCTTGGCACTTACTGGCTGTCATTCCCATAGACTCTCCTACTCGGGTGCCAAAATGCATCTGGAATAACTGAGGGCTCTGGTGGTACCTGGCCCTGTGGATCTGAGCTTGGATGAAGATCTCATGCAAATCAGTGTCTGACTCCTGCACCCTGGGCACATTGGGGGCATTAGGTTTGGAGGAAGTTAATAGAAGTTTTCTCGGGGAGGCAGAGTTTCACCAGTCTCAATGGAGGAGTAGGGATGGGCTGGAAGGAGAGAAAAGGATGTCTTTTTCTACTTCAAGGCATTCCAGGCAAATGAAATACCATGTGCAAAAGCAGAGAGGTGTGAAATAGCATGTTGAGCTTGGGAAACTGCAAGAAGCACAGTATGGTTAGAAGGTGGGAGCAAGTGGGGAGGGGTGAGAAAAGAGAGTGGGGTGGAAAGGATGTCAGGAGCAGACCATGAAGAGCCTAGTGTCCTAAATAGACATCCCAAATTTGTCCTGAAGGCAGCAGAGGGTATTTCTTTTCATCGTGTATAAAAGCATTCCTGGAGATCTACTTGACTCAGCGTACCTTTGTAGCCGGTGCTGTGTTGCTCTCCCCAAATCCTGGCACCTTCCCCCTCAGACTGGAGTATTCACTCACCCCTCTGATGGCTGACAGCTCGCCCCCGAGACTGAGACTCCCGTCTCCACCACCATGTTAGGCCGATGAAACCCTCCTTATCTAATGTCACTCCCCTCCCCAGGACCAGCCTGTATCCAATGACTGGTCCATTTGGAGGTTTAAAGGACTCCTGGCCCCAATTTGGCACACCTGTGAAAAGTCATTCCCGCTTCAAAGCTCCTGAGAGTGGGCTGAGACATTCATGGGGTCTGAATAACAGTCTAACTTGTCCCTCTGCTCAGTTCTGCTTCATTCACAACACCCCTTCCCCTCATAGGTATTGATCTGGACATCAATCCCCAGTAAACCTCCTGCTAGCCAATATACATCTCAGAACCTCTTCCCCTGGAACCCTGCTCGGGACAGCCATCAGTGAGAGAGGTCAGTGACAGCGGACACCTCGTCTAGGGGTCAAAGAGAGACCCCTGCTTTTGGAAATGGCTCTGCTCAGTGTGAGAATGAAAGGGAGGGAGACATCAGGGTCCAGAGGCCAGTGTGGAGGTTGTGCCAACTTCACAGAGGAATGATGAGGGGTTGATCAGGGGAGTCAGACAGTTGCCAGATTGGAGGCAGACTGGGTATGGAGGCTGCCTGGAGCATCTGGGCAGAGGTGGAGCCAATTCCTGGGATGGATTTAATAGGACTCAGCTCAGGCTGGGAGTGGGGAGCGTGCCTTGCCCATAAGACATCTGTGGATTAACCAGCATCTGGCAGTTTACAAAGCATTTACTCACACCCATTAGTTTAACATGGGCACCAACCAATTAGAAGGGTCACCAGGGCCCTGGAGACTCTCTAGTGGGCCAGATATTAATCCTTTAGTTGCTGAATCATGGGGACAGTGGTTGATGATGTGCTGGGTGGGAGGGGCACTCAGGGACTCTGAGTAGCAACTGTTCACCAAGCAGTAAGTTAGAATCTTTGCAGGTCAGCTGAGTATCAGTCCTACTGGCTCCTCATATAATCCTCATAGGAATCTGCTGAGGCAGATACTATAATCCCTTCTTAAAAAGAGGAAACCAGGGCTCAGGGAGGTGAATGACTTGCCAAAAATATGACAGCTCCTAAACAGCAGAGCTAGGGTCAAAAACAGGTCTGTCTGATCTTGCAGCCCATGCCTGTGATTGCTCAAGTGGGAACCAGAACCTGCAGATCTTGGCTCTTGGGTCAGGGTCCTACCCCCTTGTTTATATGGCCACTTCCTGTACTGAATTCCAGAACTTGTGTTCATGAGCCAAGATCTCCTTCCAAGAAATGGTGCTGAGAATGTCCAGACTCGTGGGGAGGTAGGGTGGAACAAGAAAGCCCAGAGCCAGGCACCAGGGAATTTCCAGACCTGGGGATCCCCCAGCAACTGCTTTGGAGCCCAGGCGTGTGTGGGAAGGCTCATGGCCTCTCCAATAGAGGCAGAAGGAGATCTAGAGGGCCAGCTGTTCACCACCTCCAACCTGTTCCTCCAGAGACATGGGTTCCCTGTGAAGCAGTGAGCATCTTGTTCCTGTGGAGCATGCTGCTGCTAAGTCGCTTCAGTCGTGTCCGACTCTGTGTCATCACATAGACGGCAGCCCACCAGGCTCCCTCGTCCCTGAGATTCTCCAGAAAAGAACGCTGGAGTGGGTTGCCATTTCCTTCTCCAATGCATGAAAGTGAAAAGTGAAAGTGAAGCCGCTCAGTCGTGTCTGGCTCTTAGCAACCCCATGGACTGCAACCTACCAGGCTCCTCCGTCCATGGGATTTTCCAGACAAGAGTACTGGAGTGGGGTGCCATTGCCTTCTCCACCTGTGGAACATAGCTATTCATTTATCCATTCATTAAACATTGAACCATTGGTGGCTCAGATGGTAAAGAATCAATCTGCAATGCAGGAAATGCGGGTTTGATTCCCGGGCTGGGAAGATCCCCTGGAGAAGGGAGTGGCAACCTACTCCAGCATTCTTGCCTGGAGAACACCATGGACAGATGAGCCTGGTGGGCTACAGTCCATGGGGGTCTCGAAGAGTCAGACATGCCTGCTGCTGCTGCTGCTGCTAAGTCGCTTCAGTCATGTCCGACTCTGTGTGACCCCATAGACGGCAGCCCACCAGGCTCCCCCATCCCTGGGATTCTCCAGGCAAGAACACTGGAGTGGGTTGCCGTTTCCTTCTCCAATGCACGAACGTGAAAAGTGAAAGTGAAGTCGCTCAGTCGTGTCCAACTCCTAGCGACCCCAGGTTCCTCCGCCCATGGGATTTTCCAGGCAAGAGTATTTGAGTGGGGTTCCATTGCCTTCTCCGCAGACATGCCTGAGTGACTAACAATTTCACATTCCCAGGGTCACCTGGGTCCAGCCTCACCTGGGTCCAGCTTCATCTGGGATCAGGCTGGTGGGGAGGCTGATGCTAAACAGTCCAGTGAGACAAATGGAGAGTGTCCAGGGGCCATTCTGTTGGTACCTGGGTCCCCTTTACCAGCGCATATGAAGCCAACACAGTGATGCTGTCAGGAGCTATGAATTGATGGATCATGGAAGCAAGTGCTGGCTGTGATGGGACAAACGGAAGGAGTTCCTGACTGGCCTGAGAGAGTCTTGCAGGGGACATTAGAAGAGGGGGAGCATCTCCATCCTGGGAGAACACCAGCCTTTGCCCTCAGAGTGCAGAGTGCGACAGCTGCGCCTATCGAGGCAGGAGGCTGGACTCAGAGACGCCAGGACCTTCTTAATCTGGAATCTTCAGTTCTGCTGGATCCAAGTGGCATCCAGCTGCCAAAAGGACATTTTGGTTGTTTGCTCAGCTGTGACCTAGAACACAGTGAACTGACTTTCTGGCTAAATCCTCCTCGGGGAGGCTGGGAGAGGGTTGGGCTGAGGGAGAAGAGGAGAGAGAAGCTCCAGCCACAGAGCTCTGGTCTCCTGTCCCCAGGGCCATCATAACTTGGTAACTTGCGAGGTGCCACTTTTTAAAACGACTTGGTGTGTGTGTTTCTTGTTTTGTTTTAACTGTTTAAACTTTTCTGAGAAGATGATTTTAGATCTTGACTCTCCTCCCATGTCGCAGTCATGGCTTCATCCTTAGCCCCATGGGGCTATGATACTCAGAAAGGAGGACAGCTTCCTGTGTAGCTTCCCACAAAAGAAGTGGGAAGAAGAGGGGAAGGAGAGGGAGGAAACTTTAATGAGCGCCTACTGTGTGCCAGGTTTCAATAGCTCGGTATGTCATCTCAGTTTTTTGGTGGCAAGGAGGCCAAGAGATAAAATAACCTGTACAAGATGCACAGAGTTGATGATGCTAATACTAACAAAATGATAATTATGAGGTGAAACTCTTACTTGAAAAGCTGGCAATTTCTTACAGTTCCACCTAAGACGTTATTCCGGCACAATCTGGAATGTTCTTTCTATAGTCTCACGGGAATCCTCTGCAAGGAAAGAGCTATTATCCTGATTTCAAAGCTGAGGAAATTGAAACTGAGAGAGATTAGGCGACCCGATAACACGGCCCAGCAAATCAGTAGTGGGGCCAGGCCTTGAACTCAGGTCAGTTTCTAAAGCCCTTCAATTTCCTGACCTCGAGCTACAAACCCCTTTGTTTCCTTCCCTGCAACTCATACTGACTCAAGAGGTGGAAAGACACTGGCCTGGTGGTTGGGAAACCCAGCTGCAACAGGCTCTGCTCCCAAGTGCTGGGTGGCAGGTCCCTCCTCTCTGGGACTCTGTCCACGTCTCTGAAGGGAGGGCTGGAACGCGCTCATTTCTGCTGTGACCGCCTCTGGATGTGTGCCGTGTGCAGGGCGGGCTGGGACCACGCCTGCCTCTTCTGCACTCCCCATGCCTGGGGTGGCCCTTGGCTCAGAGGGGGCAACCGTGAACTTTCGCTGACTGTTGGGGTGGGAGAGAGCATGTGTGGCGCTCTGTGGGTGGGCATTGTAGTCTCCAAGTGAGTGGGAAGGAGTTCCAGGACTATTCCTCTCGGGTAGGAGTCTCCCTGATGGGGAGGCGTGCTCCCTGCTTCAGGCAGGCCTTGCTCTGGGGACCCCTGTCAGCCTCACTGGGGGACTCGTACCCTGGGGTGCTCCTGAACAGAAAGACCTGCAGCTGTTGATCTTTCTTGGGCCTCCTGAAGGTGGGAGTGGGAAACTTGCAAGGGACTGCAGTGTCTAGAGGCTTCCTCTGAACTGCCATTAATGTCACTGAGGACTCAGCCATGCTCCCAGCTCCAGAGGAAGAAGACCAAGTCATGGGCACACCTGGAAAAGAGAGCTGTCTGCCCACCCAGCTCTGAGGGCTGGAGGGAGAACTGGGTTAGGAGTGCCCACAGGCTAGCCTCAGGGAAGGGAGGGAAACTGGCGGTCCCCAGGGAGAGAACTCACAGGTGCTGGACACCGAAACCTGCCTTGACCTCCTTGTTCATGAACCTCAGGTGGCTCAAGCCGAGGGCAGCATGCGAGCCCTCCTCATACCACCTGACCCGCCAGCTATGGTAGCAAGAGTGACCATTTATTGAGCACCAACTATGTGCCAAGCAAGATGCTCAAATCTCTGCATTTATTATCATATTCAAACCTCACAACAGCCCTGTAAGTGACAGCTTTTATTCCTACTTTGCAGCTGAGTAAACAAAATCTTAGAGCTATTATATAACTTGTCCAAGTTCAGACATCTAGTAAATGGTTGAGTTAGGATACAAATCCAGGCTACAAGACTTGGACTTTGAGAAAGAAAATTATTTATTTAATTTTTGGCTGCGCTGGGTCTTCATTGCTGCACACAGGCTTTCTTTAGTTTTGGGAAGCAGGGGCTGCTCTCTAGTTGAGGCAAGTGGGCTTCTCATTATGGTGGTTTCTCTTGTTGGGGAGCACAGGCTCTAGGGCATGTGGGCTTTAGTCACTGTAGCTCGCGGGTTTAGTTGCTCCGAGGCATGTGGCATCCTCCTAGACCCCTGGGATTGAACCTGTATCCCCTGCATTGGCAGGTGGATTCTTAACCATTGGACTACCAGGGAAATCCAAGACTTGGGCTTTTAATGACTACATTATACTAGTTCCATCCATCCATCCGTCGATCCATCCAATCATCTCCCCAGTTACCCATTTGTATCAGACAAGGTGCCAGTAGAAAAGAGATTCACATGTAAAGCCAGGATCATTCAAGGTGGGCTTCATAAAGGGACTATTTATAAAGATGGAGTGAAGGGAAACCACGCAGGACCCTGTCGTGCCCAAGAGGTAGGAACAGTGGGATGGTTAGTGTCGGAGCCTGAGGAGATGTGGGATGAAATGTTGCTGGGACCTGGGAAGAGGGGACCTGATAGAAGCCATGCCCTTTGTCAAGAGATGTACTGGCCCATCTGAGGCTCCTGCAGTGAGGAGCTAGGCCCCCAGCAGCTTCCTCCCTTGCTCTCCCTCCCCCGCCTGCTGGGCTCCCCATCAGCTGGCCCAGCTGGAGGCCGTAGGACACTGGAGCTGCTGATGCAGTCCCTTCAGGTCTGGGGCCCAGGGCAGGGTGCTCGGAAAGGTGGAAAACAGAGCTGGAGGGACAAAGGGAGGACACCCTGCACACCATCCCACTCTCTGTCCTGCACGTCTCTCCTGGCGCCGTGCCCTGCCACACGGGAGAAGATTATTCCAGGCAAAAGAGACGTGATTCATTCATTCACCAAGCGCTGTGTGGGCCTCTGTGTGAAGCTCCACGCTGGATATTAGAACGCAGGGAGGAGAGGACCCCAGATCCTGCCCTTGAGTGGATCACAAACTGAGATGTGACCTGGGCTGCCCGCTCCCTTGTGTGGGTCTGGGGAGACGGGGAGATGGGTCAGGTGAGATGGAAGGAGACGAACCAGCAGGAAGCCTATGCGCTGGACTCGCTAGTTTGACCAAGTGTTCTTAAGACTGTGCTCGTCTTTTGCGGATGGGAGCTGCAGTCAGAAATGAAGGGCCTTGCTTAGGGCCAAGACTCAGCCTCATTAACACTGCTATGCTACGATGAAGAAACAAAGCCCGGCCACAGGGGAGCGAGTCGCCGCCCTAGAACTTCGAGGGCTCTTACGGTGCTTGGGGAGGAAGGCAGAGCCCGCTTACTGAAGGCCTGGCTGCTACTCCAGCTCAGCTGTGTGCTCTTGAAGGAGTCCCCGCTTCTCTCTGGACCTCCCTTCCCAGCTATACAGAGGCTGATGGGACCTCCAGCTCTGAGTTTTGGTGAGTCTGGGAAGAAGCCACAGCTGGGGTTCCTGTCCCCTTCCCCCTGCTGTCCCTGGAACTCTGGCCAGGTCCCATGTGAATGCCTCTGTACTTCTGTTTCCCCTCAAGACCTTGAAGCTGCCACCTCACTTCCTTGCACTCAATTACCATCTCTCCCATTGGTCCTGATTTAATTACCGCATCAAATCCCCTCTGAGGGGTACCAGGCTTGCTGTGAAGTTAATGATGTCAGTAGTGCTGATCCAAGGGGTCCGGGCATGCTGGGGGCAAACTGAGAGCCCACCAGGGTATGTGAGAGCCGGCGGAGGGGTCTGCCTCTCTGGTGCCTCGTCTCCTGACACCTCGGTGTGCCTGACACAGGAATGCTCGACGCTCACCTAGTGATGCATTTGTGGCCCTGGGGCCTGGCCTGCCAGGGTTGGGGGCAGTTTGTCTCCTACTTCCATGTCTGGTCTTTTTGTTTGCTCAGTTAGCAGGCTTCCAAAATCATTTCTTACAGACTAGACATTCTGCATTTCGATCTCTGTGATACGCAGGAGGCTCTAGAGTGCACGACCCAGGCAGGCAGGAGACCCTTTTGCCCAGATTTACGATGGTCCTTGTTCAGATGGGAATGTGGACCCTTCAGCGGATGCCAGTGGGGAGAGGTGCTGGTAACCAGAGCTACTAGTGGGAATGAGGGACTGCGGGGACTGCTACTGTGGAACGAAAGTGACCAAGGACAGGTGCTCTTATCCTTGCATGTCATTGTGAATCCTACCCACTTCCAGAACTCCAGTGCCCCAGGTAGGAGGGGAAGGGGAAAGCCCTCAAGTGTCTGAGAGAACCCGGAACTGACCCGAGTTGTGTCCATCCACAGCAGAAGTTCTGCTTCTGCGCTTCTGCACTCGTGAGCGTGGCTGAGGTAGGCCATCCCTCTCTCCAGCTCAAGCCTGTATCGTTGAGGTTTTCTCCTCTGTAACGGCTCAAAGCCCTTTCCAGCTAAAAGCATCCTCACCCTTTTTGGAGTGAGGGCTGAAATTCTGCATCCTTGCCCACCGCTGTGACAGCAATCACCCCCTCCTGCCACTGCTCAATTGGTAGTAGGCGACTCCTTGGCAAAGAGTACGTGTGACTGTGGGTTTGACCGTATATGTTAAGAGTGTGAACGAGGCTTCTGTGCGAGAATGTGTGCCCACATGAGAAACCTCCTTAAATTGAACAAGAGAACATTGAAAAAAGACCCAGCAAGTGCTACTGGCCCATCAGCCTTTAAGTCAAGGTGTGCATTTCAGATGAAGACCCCAGCAGTTAGCCTGGAGTTGACTAAGAGACTCCAGCCCTATTTTTTTTTTTTTGCAGGTTCCATCAGCATCTTGGGGTGAGGGTCTCCTCAGGCTGAAAGGTTAGGGAGAGTCAAATGTCAGGAGCCAAGGAGACATTCTGTGTCTCGCAAAGCAAACATGAGTCCTTGCCAGACCTCACAGAAAGACCATCACAGGATAGATTCATGAAGAAATTTTTTTTTTGCAGGTTCCATCATCATCTTGGGGTGAGGGTCTCCTCAGGCTGAAAGGTTAGGGAGAGTCAAAGAAGTAGACATTCTGTGTCTCGCAAAGCAAACATGAGTCCTTGCCAGACCTCACAGAAAGACCATCACAGGATAGATTCATGAAAAGGACCAGCTCTGTGGCAGGGAATGGTTGAAGGAAGGCCAAGTAATGGAAACTGGAGGAAAGAAGGAATGGAACTCTCTGGGATGAGAGATGTCACTTGGTCCTTCGTGTATAACTCAGTTCCTTGTCACCATGGTCCGAGCAGGTTAGATTATTACGCCCACTTTATAGAGGCAAAAGTGATTGCCCTGGAGGGAGAATGACTTGCCCAAGGTCATGCAGCCAGTAAAAAAATCTCCATTCTATCATGTTCCCACATTGTTCCCTAATGCACAACAGAACCTCTGCCTCAGGAAGTGGGGAGGAAAGGGGACAGGCCTGGGCTTGCCCCAAGGACAGAGCAGGCAGTTAACATGACTCCAAGATTTGAAGAGCCTGGTTTAGGGGAGCCTGACCAGGCGGGATTTAGAAGCACACAGAGGTTTTGGAGTTAGTGTCTGCAGCCTCCTGGCTGGGTGATCTTTGGCTCATCATTTCACTTCCCGGAGTATCAGTTTTCCCACCTGTAAAATGGGGGTAATGATACCCTTTACTCTCTTCATCAGATTGTTATGAGGGTTAACAGAGCTACTGTGAGAGAAGCATTTGGGCCTGACCCAATGTTCTTGTGTGGCTGTCATCATTGGTGCTTGGAAGGAGGTCCCATCTCTGCAGGGTTGGCATGAGGGTGTCACATCTGGGGAGAGCAAAGAGGAGAGTGTCCCCAGGGAAGAGAGAACCTGGACATTGACCAAAGTTGCTCTGTGTCAGGAACAACACACAGGGAATTCTTTTTTCTCGTTCTTTCCCTGTGAAGCTATTCCCACTTCTATACCCGCTAATAACATTTAACTTTCAGATAAAGAGTGGAATTGTTGGGAGAATTGCCTGGCCCTTCAGATTTTTCATCTCGAATCATCACCTTCTATTCCATACCCTTCCTCCACAGTGCTGGCCGTGAGAAACCCTATTAGTTGGAGTAGCAGGGCACCTCCCGCTGACCCTGGGGCTTGAGAGGGTGCTGGGAGAGGGGAGGACAGAGGGAGAACAGGATGGCTTCCGCTTCTCGCAGGAGGTGGGGCCCGGCCTGCAGGTGGGTGGACTTCAGCAGGACCAGTCTCATCTCGTGCTTACAGAGGCAGAGCCGAGTGCTTTACTGTCCCTGATCTCTCCCCTGCCTTGTCCTGGCGCAGTCTAGCACACACACCACACCACAGACCGCGCTCTCCACTGGTCCCCCGTGAGCTCCTTGCCAAACACCTCCACTCGGTCTTGACCAGCTGGCCCTCTTATCATCTTGAGAGCCCTAGACACACCCTCCTTCTTCAGACACCCCACCTGATGCCAGTGATCGGCTTCCCTCACCTGCTGCCTCTTCCCTCTTCCCTAGGCTCCGTCTTCTCATTGCCTCTGACGGCTCCTTCTTCTCAAGGGTCCCCCACCTGTGTCCAGCTGACTGTGTCCAGTGACAGGTCCAAGCCCTTCCCACTCCACATGCCTTTCGTCCTCCTTTCTCTAACTCCTCCCAGATCCCCCTCTCCAGCCCCAGTAGCAGTCTCCCCCAGTTCGAAATGAATGAAGTGAAGTGAAGTGAAGTCAGTCGTGTCCGACTCTTTGCGACCCCATGGACTGTAGCCTACTAGGCTCCTCCCTCCATGGGATTCTCCAGGCAAGAGTACTGGAGTGGGTTGCCATTTCTGCTGACCTGGAAATTCATTTTCACCTATAAAGGTGACAAATTTTGAAAAATATTGATGATATGCAAAGTTAATGAGAGTTGTTGGCAGTGTAAGCTGGTGTAGCCTTTCTGGAGCCCAACTGACAGGCTCTATCAGACTATAAAAGTACACCATCTTGTATTTGACCCGACGCTTCACCTCTTGCAATCTACCCCAGTGAAACACCAGCACGTGTGCACAGAGAGGATGGCACAAAGATATTTATTATAGAATTGCTCATAATAGTGAAAAATTGGAGGGAAATGCACAAGGATAGGAGATGGTGCATTCATTCTATGTAATAGCAGCAACAGGCATGTGCACTCGTAAACTTGAACTTAGAGTATGGCTTGCGCATGTGCTTCCCCGGGCTGTCCTGAGCTCCAAGAGACCTGGAGACTGAATTAAGACCCAGTGAACTAAAAGGCCTGGAAGGATAGAGTACCAGGCAGGGGGCTAGAGGGAGAACAAGGCAGGGACTGTGGTTCTGCAGGTACCACAAGCCAAGGTGGAGCCAGATGAGGCAGGGCCATCAGTGGGCGCGTGACCTGGGCTGGAGACCTCCCTTAAGGAACCCAGCTTTGCCCTGGAGAAGCAGGCAGTACTGATGGTGACTGCCTCTTCCTGACAATCCTATAGCCGCCTGGTTGCTGCCACTGAGTCCCCCTCCTCACCACATGGGCTTCCCCGGCGGCCCAGCAGTAAAGAATCCACCTGCAATGCAGGAGCCGCAGGAGACACAGGTGTGATCCCTGGATGGGGAAGATTCCCTGGAGGAGGGCATGGCAACCCACTGCAGTAATCTTGCCTGGGAAATCCCGTGGACAGAGGAGCCTGGAGGGCTACAGTCCATAGGATTGCAAAGAGTCGGACACGACTGAAGCGACTTAGCCTGCACTCCGATACCTCCCCACACAGCTGGGGAGGCAGGTGGAGGTGAAAGCTACCCGAGGGATAGAGTGTTTTCATACAAGGCAGACTAAATATTACCAAAAAGAGACTGTTTAAAGATCAGATCAGATTGAACTTGAAGTCACATTAGATGACATTATGTAATGTTTTCCCACTGACCAAAGCAGGAGTGGTTTGGGAGGAAAGTCGGATTAGTAACAAACAAAATAATTACAGCTTCCTTGTGCATTGGAGCGCACAGGGAGCTGAATTTGTGACTCTGNGATTGAACTTGAAGTCACATTAGATGACATTATGTAATGTTTTCCCACTGACCAAAGCAGGAGTGGTTTGGGAGGAAAGTCGGATTAGTAACAAACAAAATAATTACAGCTTCCTTGTGCATTGGAGCGCACAGGGAGCTGAATTTGTGACTCTGATGCATCTGTATTTTTTTCGCTCAGTTTCCTATGCCTGGCACACTCTCCCTCCCCTCTCCTTGTGGATGGCTCCTACTCACCTCTCAGTTTGCCCTGATAGGCCCCCACAGGGAGCTGCCCTCGGATCCCCAGACCGGCTTGCACAGACAGTTTCCCTTTATCCCAGCATCTAGCCCACTGTGTTGTCAGGCTTGCTTCCCCCGTCAGACTGTGAGCTCTGGGGAGCAGAGATTCAAGGGTTAGTCGCTCATTTGCTCAGACTCTTGGTGACCGCCTGGACCATAGCCCACCAGGCCCCTCTGTCTATGAAATTTTCCAGAAAAGAAGACTGGAGTTGGGTTGTCATTTCCTTCTCCACGGGATCTTCCCAACCCAGGGACTGACCCCGGGCCTCCCATGTTGCAGGCAGGCTCTTTACTGTCTGAGCCACCAGGGAAGCCACCGGGGAAGCCTGAGGGGCAGGGACCTCTACTAATCATCAGAGAACCCCAGGACCTGACACAGGACGTCTTAGCCCACAGCAGGTGTTCAGTTAATGCCTGTGGAATCATGAATGGCTCCATGGATGAATGAGGGAGAGGGGCTGCCTGTGTAGAAGACCTGGAAACTCTGTGACCTCAGCCCAGATGTTCCCAGCCCCCACCCTCCACCCTGGGCCTGTTTTCCTTCCACAAAGAGGTGGGGCAGGCTTCTCTCTGACAACTGGACCCACCCAGTCCTCCTGCAGAGCCCAAGACAGATGGGATGGATGGGGTAAGGGACTCTCAAGAGTCTTCTCCAACACCACAGTTCAAAAACATCAATTCTTTGGCGCTCAGCTTTCTTCACAGTCAAACTCTCACGTCCATACATGGCCACTGGAAAAACCATAGCCTTGACTTGACGGACCTTTATTGGCAAAGTAATGTCTCTGCTTTTCAATATGCTGTCTAGGTTGTTCATAAATTTCCTTCCAAGGAGTAGGTGTCTTTTAATTTCATGGCTACAGTCACCATCTGCAGTGATTTTGGAGCCCAAAAAACTTAAAGTCTGACACTGTTTCCACTGTTTCCCCATCTATTTCCCATGGACCAGATGCCATGATCTTCATTTTCTGAATGTTGAGCTTTAAGCCAACTTTTTCACTCTCCTCTTTCACTTTCATCAAGAGGCTCTTTAGTTCTTCTTTGCTTTCTACCATAAGGCTGGTGTCATCTGCATATCTGAGGTTATTGATATTTCTCCCGGCAATCCTGATTCCAGCTCATGCTTCTTCCAGCCCAGCGTTTCTCATGATGTACTCTGCATAGAAGTTAAATAAGCAGGGTGACAATATACATCCTTGACGTACTCCTTTTCCTATTTGGAACCAGTCTGTTGTTCCATGTCCAGTTCTAACTATTACTTCCTGACCTGCATACAGATTTCTCAAGAGGCAGGTCAGGTTAGGGGTGGTCTCAGTTTCTCCCAAAACCTTGGCCAGCCTGAGTTCCCACACCGCCCCTCTGTCAGGCAGGGACCCCAGCACAGTAGGGGGGAGCATGTTGGACCCACAGCATCCTAAAACGGCCTTCCTGAGGGGAAGCAGGAGGGGGCATGACCATGACCCATGGGGAGGGCTGCCCGCACCTTTTCCAGCCTGGAGACACCTCACCCCGACCCTGTGTGAGGCAGCCTGGGCCCCCTCCTCTCCCTGATGGCTGGGGGGCCCTGGCCAGGGAGCGGCCCCCAAACAAGGGTGCACTCATGGCTTCCCCAAGGGGGCCGCTTTTCTCCACTAGCGTCCTCCCGCAGAGCCTGCTGGGAGCTGGGCTATTGGATCTCAGGGCTGCTTCACTTGAGAGGGATCAGACCCCAGGACCTAGCCAGAGGGATGTGAGAGAACCAGGAGCATATGTGAGGCTGGAATGTGAAGCCTGAGGTGGGAATTGAACCTGTGAGATTCTGCCCGTTGGATCCTAGGCTCTGCCCCTCACAGTGGGATAGTCTGACACAAACCGCTTCCCCTTTGTAAGCCTCTCTGTTTTCTTTCTTGTAAAATGGGGCAGAAGATTCCCTCCTGCACTGTTAATAAGAATTGAATGCTAAGCCATGGATAAAACCCAACACTGAAGGCTCACAATAAACTACTAGAGGTGGACTCTGAATGCCTGATAAAAAAAATCAGATCTGTGTCAAATGCCACCTATACTTTCTCAGACTGACATAGGCTGGGAGCAGGGTTGGGGCTGGGGTTTGGGAGCAGGGGGAGATACTCAAAATGAGTTAAAGAGTTAATAAATGAAAAGATGAGGGAGTGAATGATTTAATCTCAGGCACCAATCAATAGTGGCTTTGCATAAATTATGGGTCCTCAGTAAAAGCGAGAGGTAATTCTTATCCTGTAAGGTTATTATGAGAATAAAATTGAATAAGGAATTTATTTTACTTATTTTTTAAATTAATTTATTTATTTTAATTGGAGGCTCATTACTTTACAATATTGTAGTGGTTTTTGTCAAACATGGACATGAATCAGCCACGGGCACACGTGTGTTCCCCATCCAGAACCCCCCTCCCTGCTGCTGCTGCTGCTGCTAAGTCGCTTCAGTCATGTTCAACTCTGTGCGACCTCATAGACGGCAGCACACCAGGCTCCCGCGTCCCTGGGATTCTCCAGGCAAAAACAGTGGAGTGGGTTGCCATTTCCTTCTCCAATGCATGAAAGTGAAAAGTGAAAGTGAAGTCACTCAGTCATGTCTGACTCTTAGCGAACCCATGGACTGCAGGCTCCACCAGGCTCCTCCATCCATGGGATTTTCCAGGCAAGAGTACTGGAGTGAACCCCCCTCCCACCTCCTTCTAAATAAGGAATTTAAAAGTGCATAGTTAGTGCTCGATAAATCTTAGCTCTTATATAAATTATAACAATCACAGCACAAGAATTGAAAGAAAAAATCAAGGACTTCCTTGGTGGTCCAGTGGTTAAGAATCCACTTCCCAACTCAGGGGTGACAGGTTTGATTCCTAGTCTGGGAAGAGTCCACATGCTTTGGGGCACTAGACCCAGGTGCCGCGCCTTCTGAAGCCCTTGCTCTAGAGCCCACAAGCCACAGCCACTGAGCCCCAGCGCCCCAGAGCCTGTGCTGTGCAGTAAGAGAAGCCATCTCAGCCAGAAGCCTGTGCACCACAGCTGGAGTAGCCCCTGCTCGCTGCAACTCGAGAAAGCACTAGGGCAGTAACAAGACCCAGCACAGCCATACATCAACAAAAGTAATTAATTGAAAAACTCAATATGCAAGGATCAATTCTTATCATTACGTATGTGGCCAGTTGCCCTATTTAAGCCTAAACTGCTAAGAAGCATGGGCAAAGGACCCAGTGGATGTCAGGCTCAAAGCAGATTGAGTGAAGGGGCCTGGCAGTTGCTTTTACAGGCTCTTGGCCAAGTGGCCAAGGTGGCTACCGAGGAGCCAGAACGTCACACCAAGGGAAGCTGCAATGGAGAGCAGACCCAAGGGGGCCGGGGTCAAGGAGCCGGTTCTGGCCATGAGGACTGAGTCCAGGGGAGAGGCCGTTTCCATGACTACAGGCTTCACCCCGTCTTGATAGTGGGCCTGGCACACCCTGTCTCCAGGTGGGTCCCTGAACCCTTGCTCCACTTAAGCATGGGCCAGCGTGGCAAGCCAGGCATAACAGCCCCTACCTAATTCTGGCTGCCCGCACCCCCAGGCCACCACCCTAGGATACGCAGTCCAGTCTTCTCTTTCTATTATCCCACTCTACCCTTCAACTGGAGGCTCTGCTACAACCCTCCAAGATCTCCCAGAGGCCAAATGATTCACTCACTAAGCTGACTTCAGGCAGGTTACCTGACTCATGGAGCCTCAGTTTATTCACATGTAAAGCAAGGCTGTTCATACTTGGCTGTGGGTCTTACGAGCACTTAGTGAGAAAACTCACATGAAAATTCTCCCTTATCTTGACATTTTAAAGCATTTATCTTGCTCTTCCCCTTATGCTATTGGCACATGTTCCGCATCAGAATGGCAAGTCCCTGAGGACCACATTATTCCCATCCGCAGTGCCTGACCCAACACAACACATGCATAGGAAGTGGCCCCCCCCGACACCCCCCCCGCCCCAAGACAGAGCCACACTCTCTGAGCACTTACTATGTGCCGAGCAATGTGAGGAGCATTCGCTTGAGCATCAGCAAGTGGTTGGCTTCTACTGTCGGTGGCACGCAGGAACACCAGTTAACTAAAGTCACAAATCCTGTCCTTGCAGAGCTTGCCTTCTAGCAGAGGGAGCAGGTGACAAAGAGCAAGCGTAGTGAGTGTTAGATGGTGACAAGCACTATGGATAAACATTGCACAGTGCAAGGGGGCATGTGGGATGCGAGGGGGGGGGAATGGGTTACAATTTTAAACAGGGTGGTTGATGTAGGACTCCTTAGAGGAGGACATTTGAGTCAGTGATTGAAGGAGGTGAGAGAGTTGGCCATATAGATAATTCCATGGGCGGTGTCTTCCTGGCCAGGGGAACGGCTGGGGCAAAGGCCATAAGACAGGGCCTTACCTGGCTAGAAGGGGTGGAGAAGGGGAACAGGAATATGAGGGCAGGGCAGTTACTGGGCTACTTGGCTAAGGCTTAAGAGGCCATTGTAAGGACTTTGATTTGTTTGCCCTGCATGAATTAAGGAGCCCTTGGAGGGACTTCCCTGGTGGCCCAGTGGTTAAGATTTCTCCAGGGCCAGCCTGGTGGCTCAGTGGTAAAGAATCTGCCTGCCAATGCAGAAGACACAGGTTCGACTCCTGATCTGGGAGGGTCCCACATGCCTTGGAGCAACTAAGCTCATGCACTGCAACTACTGAGCCTGTGCTCTAGAGCCCAGGAGCTGCAACTACTGAGCCTGTATGCCCTAGAGCCTGTGCTCGGCAATAACAGAAACCACCACAATGAGAAGCCTGCATATCTTGACTACAGAATAGCCCCTGCTTGCCACAACTAGAGGAAGTCTGCACACAGCAACAAAGACCCAGCACAGCCAAACATAAATAAATAAATACAATTATTAAAACAAAAAACACTGACTTTGCCTTCCAGTGCAGGGTGTGTGGGTTTGACCCCTGGTCGGGGAGCTAAGATCTCACAAGCCTCATGACCAAAAAAACCAAAACATAAAGCAGAAGCAATATTGTAACAAATTCAATAAAATTTTTAAAATGGTCAACATTAAAAAAAAAAGAAGGAGCCCTTGGAGGTGTTGAGCCTAAGAAGGACACAATTTGATGTGATTTATCTTATTGAGATATAACTGACATATGACACTGTATTAGTTGTAACTGTACAATGTAATGATTTGACATATCTATATATTGCAAAATAAATGATAATCACAATAAGTTTAGGTAAGATAACTGTTGTTTTTTTCTTACGATGATAACTTTTAAGATTTACTTTCTTAGCAATTTTCAAATTTGTCATACAGCAGTAAAGAATCCAGCTGTCTATGCAGGACATGCAGGTTCAGTCTCTGGGTTGGGAAGATCCTTTGGAGAAGGAAATGGCCACTCGCTCCAGTATTCTTGCCTGGAAAAATCTTATGGACAGAGAAGCCTGGCAGGGCTCCATAGGATTGCAAAAGAGGGGGACACTGCTTATTAGCAAGTGACTAAACTAAACCGCAACGACAGATTATTAACTGTATTCACCATTCTGTAATATTATGTCCCCAGGACTTCTTATCCTGTAGCTGGAAGTTTGTAGCTTTTGACCTCCTTCTCCTATGGCTCACGTTTTAGAAGGCTCACTCTGCAGGGTTCTTCTATGAGTTCAGATCCCAGCTCCGCCTCTTTGAGCTCTGGGTTGGGAAGATCCTTTGGAGAAGGAAATGGCCACTCGCTCCAGTATTCTTGCCTGGAAAAATCTTATGGACAGAGGAGCCTGGCAGGGCTCCATAGGATTGCAAAAGAGGGGGACACTGCTTATTAGCAAGTGACTAAACCGCAACGATAGATTATTAACTGTATTCACCATTCTGTAACATTATGTCCCCAGGACTTCTTATCCTGTAGCTGGAAGTTTGTAGCTTTTGACCTCCTCCTATGGCTCACGTTTTAGAAGGCTCACTCTGCAGGGTTCTTCTATGAGTTCAGATCCCAGCTCCGCCTCTTTGAGCTACATCACTGGGCCAGACATCTTGCCACTCAGTTTCAGTTCCCTCTCTGTATAAAAGCAGATGAAGAGTATGTGTCTAACAGATCTTGGCAGAAATGCCTGTCTGCTTTTAGGCCTAAGAATAGCAGTCCTTCTGAGCAGTTGGTCTGTTTCAATCTCATGGGCTTCTCACACTCACTGGCTGCTGGGAAGCAGAAAGCAAAGCTCGCGCCCTGCCCGGAGCAAACTCGTCCATCTTTAGATACTTGCAGCTTTATTCCTGTACTTGGTTCTTCCCACACCTACTTTAAAAGTTTTTTTAAACTGTTATGCCCTTTAAATAATTTCTTCAGAATAAGTTTTTCATCAATTACAAAAAATTTACATGTTAATGTTAGATATTTTAGGAAGCAGACATATAAAGCACCATTAAAAATATACATATGACCCAAAGATAATAATTTTTAACCTTTTTTTGGTAGTATCTCTTTCAGATTATATTTAAAACTATACATTTAAAATATATCTTAAATATATATTAAAATATATTTTATATATATATAACAGGTGAAAGGAGATGGGGGTGGTTTGTTTGGGTGAAATGACTGAGATTAAGTTTCCACCTCACATAATGGGAGTTCATAATAGAAATTAAATTTAGTCCAAAAAAAAGTTATCACCTTTTTGGTAGATCTGAGTGGTCTGCAGTTGAAATCCACTATATATACCCATGCACGTACATATTCCCACAGTTAGCACTCATCTATAAATACTCTTATGGGCTGATTTTTTTAGCTTAATAAAATGCTGGGAACATCTTTCCATGGCATTAAATATTCTACATCACCATTTTTACAACTGCCTTTAACATCCCATTGGTATTCAATACTATAGACACACCCACGTGTATTTTTATAATATCCTATAGTTAAAGTGAAAGTCGCTCAGTTGTGTCCAACTCTTTGTGACCCCATGGACTATACAGTCCATGGAATTCTCCAGGCCAGAATACTGAAGTGGGTACCCTAACCTTTCTCCACGGATCTTCCTGACCCAGGAGTTGAACCAGGGTCTCCTGCATTGCAGGTGGATTCTTTACCAACTCAGCTATCAGGGAAGCCCAGACATCGTAAATCCTTTTTTTTTACTTATGACATTATGGGAAATCAATATATTTATGAATATCTTACAAGGGTGGTATGAGGATTAGCTATAATATATGTAAAATTTGAAATCGTAATATGTTCAAACCTTTCTTTGCCAAATTTACTTCTTCATCATTTCTTATCACAGTAAAGGTGATGATTGAATTAGAAACTTGGATGCCACTCTTGCCTCCTCCCTTTTGCCCACCCAGTCCTCTATATCTAATCAGTTGCCAGGTCTCATTCATTCTGTCTTTAAAACACCTCTGGGATCAGTGAGTTCTCTGCATTCTCAGAGCTCCTCTCCTTAGTTAGGCCCTTATCATCTCTCCCCTGCACAGCTGCGCCAGTGTACTCCTAGGGTGTCTTCTTTGGAGCCCCTGCCAAAGCAGATCCTGATATAAGAACTTGGATACACACAGTTTTTGGAAGGTGGTGGTTGTTGTTGTTGTTGTTCCATCGTTAAGTCACATCCGATTGTTTGCAACTCCATGGACTGGAGCACTCCAAGCTCCTCTGTCCTCCACTGTCTCCTGGAATTTGCTCAAATTCATGTCTGTTGATGCTATCTAACCATCTCATCCTCTGTCGTCCCCTTCTCCTCCTGCCTTCAATCTTTCCCAGCATCAGGGTCTTTTCCAATGAGTCAGCTCTTCAAATCAAGTGGCCAAAGAATTGGAGCTTCAGCTTCAGCATCATTCCTTCCAATGATTATTCAGGGTAACTTCTTTTAAGATTGACTGGTTTGATCTCCTTGCAGTCCAAGGGACTCGTAAGTATCTTCTCTAGCAGCATAATTTGAAAGCATCAGTTCTTCTGTGCTCAGCCTTTTTTATGGTCCAACTCTCATATCCATGCATGACTATGGTAAAAATCATAGCTTCGACTTCAAGGACCTTTGTCGGCAAAGTGATGTCTCTGCATTTTAATACGCTGTCTAGATTTGTCATAGCCTCTTTTAATTGTGTGGCTGCAGTGCTTTTGGAGGGTGATCCTAGAAGTAAATTAGGCAGTGGGGAAGTGAGGAGAAAAATCAATAAAACTCAGTCTCCTTGGGGCCCTTGAGGTGTCTGTAAGGCAGAGCAGGCTCCTGGGAAAGTTTTTTCTGGGCAGAAAATAGAGGATGTCTCTTGGAGTGGGAAGCTGTCAGCAGGTATGGGAATGGTGTCCTGTGCCTAGAACTTGGGGGGTGGACCAAGGGATCTGGGGCCAGACATAACAGCAACTGAGACACTGGTCTTTGGCCTCAGTCTGTCTTTCTCTGGCTCATCTACAGCCGCAGGGGTCTTTCTGAAACACAGAGTCCCAGGATGAAGTGTATGAGAATGAGGAAGCAGGCAGAGGGATGCTGGGACAGACAGCCCCCACAATGGGGCTCGTTCGGGGCTGCAGCTTGCTTCATGGGCTGCCTTGTGTCTAAGTTCAGTTCAAGTTGAGCTGGATTGAGCTGGGCTGGACTACGCAAGCCTCAGGACACCAGACTTCTTTTGGTTGAGGTTACATTGTAAAGACTGAGTCCTTAGCATCAGATGAGAGGGGGAGGTGGCTCAGGAGGCCCAGGCAAGACCCCTGGGAATCCACACTTGCCATGGACAATCCACATGCAGATAACTTAGAGCTTACCCTGTGCATTTTGACTAAGGCATGAAAAGCACACAAACGCATTTAAATCAGCACTGATAATAATTAATATTCTCATCAGTCAGGTCAGTTCAGTTCAGTAGCTCAGTCGTGTCTGACTCTTTGCGACCCCATGAACTGCAACATGCCAGGCCTCCCTGTCCATTACCATCTCCCGGAGTTCACTCGAACTCA
>SJYT01029516.1:0-24649 GCA_006410635.1 Cephalophus harveyi
AAGCAATGATGAATAATAGACAGTCCCAGCTAGTGGTGGACTGAAGCTGGCTGCAACCTGCTGGCCAGAGCCAATTTATCAGTACTTCTTCTGGACTCCCAGTGATGTAGCTTGAAATGGGCCTTGATGGAAACATTTGTACTATGGAAACTAGATAATGGTAGAAAGCAGGGATTTTTTTACCCCAAGAACCAATTGTTAATAATGTATCAGCACAATACTGCACCCCCCTTTTGAGATGACAATTCAACAGAACTGGAAATTAATAAAATTGTCCACTCTGCCTCTGGTCCTTTGAAGTAGCTGCACACTCTCCCCCGTATGTATGAAAAGGTGAGTTCTTGACACTCCAGCATTGATCATGACAAGATCCTTAGACTCATGCAGTCAAATGAAAGTATAATCTGAGCCATATATATAATTTAAAATTTCCTAGTAGCCATATTTTTTATAGTGAAAAGCATACTTAAACATTTTCAAGTAACTAAATTGAATATGGAAAGTTCTTTTCTTTCAGTATCTGCATGTACATTGACAAAATTTGTTCCTCTTTTCCAAGAAGAACTATTTGACTTTTAAGCAAAGCTCATCAAGTAGCCATCACTTTGCAGTCCAGTCTCAGAGGGTTCAGGGCCAGTACCAAGCAAGGAATAGCATTCTCTTCAGTCTCAGATGTAAAATATGGACAAATCCTTCATCTTTGATTGGCTTTACAGTGATTTCAACAGAGTGCTACAGTTTTTAGGATTATAAAAGAAAACTGGCAAATTGGTATTTTTTGGATTGGACAACATGAGAAAAACAACATTACTGCTTATGTTAAAAGATAACAGACATGGATGCATGACCCCAGTGTTACATCCCCCTTCAAAAGAACTAACCTTTGCAAATTTTAATGTGGGTGACTGTTCAAGCTCAAAGAGTATGGAAAAACTACCTTCTTGCTATCAACGGCGTTACACTTCTGGTGGATTGTGCAGATCATGAAAGGCTGTTAGAATCAAAAGAAGAACTCGATTTGCTAATGACAGTCGAAACCACTTCTAATGCATTTATACTGATTCTTGGGAATAAGATCAACAGACTTGAAGCCATCGATGAAGAGAGGTTTTTAGAGATGTTTGGTTTATATGGTCAGACAACAGGAAAGAGCTGAATGCTGACCTGTAAGTTTTCAAGTACAGTGTGCCCAAAAGACAAGGTTACTGAGAAAGTGTCCGCTGCAAGCACAGGTTCTTAACACCAGCCTGAATGGTTCCAGGTCTCACTATTCAGTTCTACTTGGAGATCTGATCATGTAACATGTATAACTTGAATTGAGTAGAATTTTGTTGGTTATAAGAAGGTTATTTAGATTATTACTATTACATCAACTTAATTCGCATGTGAATTGAAAACTGATTGTCACAATGTTAGCTTTATCATTCCATAAAAGTAATTAGTTTTTACAGCTTATAATCTGATATTACCCTAGCAATATTCACAGTATAAAAAGCAACTTTCCAGCAGTACATTTGAAACACTTATTAACAACATGAAACTACAAATATAGCCATATTGAAAAGTGCATCATGTTAAATTTTTGTCTACTTTTTTTTGAAACTAGCTTTTAAATTTAAGATTATATGTCTGCCTAGCTTTAGTGTAGAATCAATAATTAGCTGATTGATGGTTGTAGGATATCTTAGAGTTTTCAATACTTTTTCTTATGCAAACATTATGCAATAAAACAAACTGTAAGGTTCAGCATCCTTAAAAGCATATCAATTTCAAAATTATGTCAAAGTTTAGTAAATTCACTAACAAGACAATTAATGTTAATTTCAAATTCAAAGGAGAATTGCATAAATTGAAAGTAACTCTGTTGGCCAAACTGTACAAACCTCCAGTTATAAAATGAACAAGTTCTGAGGATCTGATGTGTGGTGACTATAATCAATAATACTGTATTGTATAGTTGAAAGTTGCTAAGAGATGGAATCTTCAATGTTCTCAACAACAAACCCTCAAAAATAAGTTATTTATGTCAAATGATAGACGTGTTAACTAACCTTATTGTGGTAATCACAGTGTACACATTAAACTCATACAATGTTATATGTTAATTATATCTCAACAAAGTTGGAGGGGAAGGAAGGAAAGAAACTCTAAATTAAACATTAGCAACAAAGTGTTTTCAATTTTTGAATTTCTATCAGCCAATTTACATAACACTTTCAGTTATAACTAAAATATTCTGCATATAAATTTATATTAGAAAAATGTATAAAATCATTATTGACTAGTATTATGAAAAGTTTCAATATCAACATTAATTCTCGTATCTATAGATCTAGGTTACAAATAAGCTGTTCTGTTCTTTGGAGCTTCAAGTTCTGCTTGTTCATATGCAGTGTGATATGACTGAGAAAACATAAATCATAACTGCCAAGTTTTGTCTTGCATTACTGAAAATTTGGCAAATATTCTTTTGTTTCAAGAAAATCTTGGAGTTAACAACATAGTTGTTGTTCAGTCGCTAAGTCATGTCTGAGTCTTTGCAACCGCATGAACTGCAGCACACCAGGCTTCTGTGTCCTTCAGTATCTCCCTGAGTTTGCTCAAACTCATGTCTATCAAGTCAGTGATGCCATCCAATCATCTCATCCTCTACTGCCTCCTTCTCCTTTTGCCCTCAATCTTTCCCAGCATCAGGGTCTTTTCCAATGAGTCTGCTTTTCACATCAGGTGGCCAAAGTATTGGAGCGTCAGCATCAGTCCTTCCAATGAATATTCAGGTTTGATTTCCTTGAGGATTGACTGGTTTGATCTCCTTGTAGTCCAAAGGGACTCTCATCAGTCTATTCTTTCAAAATTCTTATAAATCCAGATTTTTTATGTAACAGCTGAAGCACCTGTATCATATAGAAACCAATTTTTTTCATATTTAGTTGAAATTCTTTGACAGTCATAAAAAGTTCAAATATATCTATGCCATGAGTTTGACTTTTTAGACTATGAGTTGACAGCACTTCTTCATGAGTTTGGAAGTCCTCTGAGACTAAACATAACCAAAGTATTAATTAGGCATGACTCATCCTAAGCACTTGAAATGTGTTAAAGAAATTTCTTGCAGTCTTTCCAATTCTGAATCAATTGATTTTTGATATTCTTGAAAAGGGCTTATACCTTACAGATGATTGATTGTTCAGTGGCTTTATTGAACATGTTTTGTTTTTTGTAAAATGTGATTTTTTTTGCTTCTTTCCTAGTAATTTTATATTTCCAAAACTGAAATGGATTTCTTTTACCATGTTGCCATCTAAAAAATTAGTTTTTTTTGTGTGCAAGAGTCTAAGTCATTTAACAGCTAGCTAAAGTTATAAGCTCACATTAAATATAATTTTTAAAAATTTTGTTGGATATTCACTTCTGATTTCTGATAACTAATTTGGTCGATTCTTTTCAAATTTTTTTGACTGTTAGTGGAAACTTATCAAATGCACCGTGTTTTTTCTACTAATGTCTGTAATATTGTCTGCTTCATCATCTTAAAGAAAACTTACACATCAAGCAAATAGCTTTTTCATTTTGTTTAACCCCAAAATCTGCAATTACCGTGCTTTGTGAAATTTGGGACACATCTTCTCTCAATTTTTTTTTCCTTTATTGCTTTGTTTGTACAACTGGCTTCTCTATCTCCATTTGATTCTACATCACTAGTATGCCCTAATTTTAAACTTAAAATTTTGTTTACACTTAACTTTTGAATAAGAACAGAAGCATAATTGTTTTAATTAAAATTATAAGTATTTCCATTTGATTACTATTTTCATAAGTATCACTGTAACTTGTGTTTTCTGCATAAACATCCAATAATCTTGTTGCAATGTTACATCGTTGTGTAGGAAAAATCACTTAAATAATTTTGTTTATACCAAGTAGATTGCTGATGTGTAAACACAGGCCCATGAGGCACACTCTAGCATCACAAAAACATCTTACATGATTTGTTAAAGTGAAACATAGTCCTCTTAGAACAATGGGGTTGTACTTAGTGAGAACATTTTTACTTTGGTTCAGTTTTTAAATTCTAAAATAAATGAGTTTAAATTTAAACTGAAATTAACAATCCAGTTCCTCAGTGGTGCTAGCCACATTTCAAATGCTCAGGAGCCCATGTGGTTAGAGCCCACTAAATTTGACCCTACAAATTTACACCATACTTGTTTGGTCCTGGCCTGCTTTTTTTTTTTTTGGCAGAGCCCCATGGCTTGCAGAATCTTACTTCCCCTACCAGGAATCGAAGTCAGGCCCACAGCAGTGAAAATGCCAGATCCTGACCACTGGACTGCCAGGGAATTCCAGGCCCGACTTGCTTCTGAACCCCAGCTGTGACCGTCTAGTTGCTCTGCGTTAGACTCTGTCTTTCCTGATGGACGTTAATTAGCTTGCCTGCATCTCACAGCCCCTCACTGCACTCATCTAAATCGGACAATCAAGTTTACGCTTCGGCTTTTGGTCCCATTCTCTGGCAGCAGCTACTTGGTGAATATTTCTCCCAGTCTGAATCCCATGGAGGGAGGAGGGAATAAGATGGTCTAAACGTTAGTAAGAAGAAAACAGAGGTCAACATAATAAGGAGGCTATAGAAAAGTAGCCACTCTGAATAATTCTTATTTCTGGTTTCAGACACATGACCTCAAAAAACTTGCAGAACATATTACTTAACTATTGATATAATTATTTTTGAAAATCACAAAATAGTGGGCGAACTGGAAATGAGCTAAGATTTCTAGTTTTCAGAAAAGGGAAGGAAGGGACTTCTGCAGACAGTTGACAGAGTAAATAAATGTAATAGCCATCTTAAGCAAAATTCTATTATGAATTAGTCAAAGTGGTGTGTAAGCTTTAAGAAAATGAAGACGTGCTCACCATGAGAGAGTCTGCAATCACAAGGAAAGATCTGGGCCTGGCACGCCCACTTCCTGTTTTGATAAGCTCTGACTGGTAGCAGTTGTCTGAGTCTATATCTTTGTGGCAAATGAACAGCATCTGGCTGGATGAAGGTATATGTAGTGTTGATTTGTATCTGACGTTCAGTCCAACTTGATGTTTGTCAAACAGACTTTTTTCCCTCCCTGCAGATTTTGATGATATCTTGGAGCCTGATCTCAAATTTTTCCTTTGCAATATTACAGTGAATATAGTGAAGAACAGATTGGATGAAAATACTGCCCATCATTTTTATAAGCAGCAGAAATCTACTATTGATACCTGTAAAATCAAAATAGTCTTAGATCTTCAGCTCTCAGCAGGTGAGATTTATAGTGTAAATGACCCACTTGGGGCATAAAATAACTCAAGAATAGAATTGCAGAGCTGTGGTTTGTAGTGTAGCCTGTGTTAACCTGATCATCCCAATGTAGGATGGAATATGAGGGCTGTATAGTTTCTGGGAAGTGGGATGCGATAAGGGCAGCCTCCAGTTAGTGTAGCTGCTGGAATTCTAGACCCATGCAAATCATTTCCCCTGGGCAGCTTCTGGGTGGCTTCCCTCCTCCCAGGAGCCAACAAAGATCCCATCAGTAGCTGGCATGGCTCTGGTATTGCTGTCTTGTGGCTTCTGACCCTGCCAGGGGTCCTTGCTGCTGTTATTACTGCCACTTCTGCTGGGCACTGTCCCACAGCTCGTCTGCCCCCACCCAGTACACAGACCAATACTTGGCACACAGAACACACTTCATACATATTTGTTAGATGAATGAATGAATGAAAATGTCAGCTTAATACAAAGAACTTAGTAACTACAAGTGTTTTGCTAAATGGGAAGGACTTCCCCCAAAAGCACTGAGTTTCCCATGACTTGAGTGATATCTGCTGGTCTGGAATATTGGGCAACACATTCAGCTGCTAATCGGAAGCAGGGAGGAAACCGGAAGAGAGGCTATATTTGCATGTAATGTGACCACTACAGGGTTTCAGATATAACTGTAGTTGAATTTTTCATAAGTGCAACTGGTTTCTCTCTCCATTCCCCAACTCTCTTCCCATTTGTGAATTTCTTTCCCTCTCTAGCTCGCACTTGCAGGGACCCACGCTCTGTCTCTCTCTCTCTCAAACACACACACACACTTTTACGTAATCTGGATGCTGCTACCTGCTCCCTGTCCCTTGAGATCTAGATTGCCTTGAGCCCAAGTTTCATGGCCTAGGGTTATTCAAGATTTCTATGAGTTTCTGGAAATTCATGTGCTCTCATACCCCCAGAGCCCTCCCCCCAAATCCTGCATCTACACATGCCCTCTCTGTCCAACCAGCATCACACAGAGGTGGAACCTATCTTTTTCATGATTCTCCACAAAGTACACAGTCTTTACAGAATCACTGGTGTCCACCCCGTCATCAACTGCCCAGAACAGCTTTCGTGAGGTCCCGTGAGACGCACTTCCACCAGCCCTCCATCCAGCCTTTTCCCCCTACCTCTTCCCTCCACTTCCCTCATTTCTCTTCACCTCCCTCCCTCTTCCCTTCACTCTCTTTCCCTCTTCTCTTCTCCTGCCCTCAACTTCTCCCCTCTCCCATCTTTCCTCTACACTGAAGAGCACCAAATTCCTTTGTTCTATAAAGTATTGATCCAATGGACACCCACCGTTTACCCGAGCTTCCAATGGACACTCACCATTTACCCAAATATTTACCTAAGTGTCTTTGTTCCAAACAAAAACAATTCCTTACAAACCAAGAGCTGTGGGACAAACGGTCAATATGATTTTTTAATTGCCTTCTGTTACACCTGCAGCACATTTTGAGCTCTTATTATTTGCCAGATTTAATAATGTTTAATTTTTACAGCATGGATTGACACCAAGAAATGTTATGTCAGACTTAATCCATAAATACTAAGTGAATTCTTGTTTAGAATATTCTGAAAATTAGGCATTAAAAGATCTGGCCACTAAACTTTCTGGGTAAAGGGGAGCTGACTTACTATATGTAGCATGAAACTATTAGTCATTCAGTCAGGTCCAACCCTGCAAACCTATAGACTGTAGCCCACCAGGCTTCTCTGTCCATGGCATTCTCCAGGCAAGAATACTAAAGAGGGTTGCCATTTCCTTCTGCAGGGGATCTTCCCAACCCAGGGACTGAACCTGGATCTCTTGCCTTGACAGCAGATTCTTTACTATCTGAGACTAAATCCAGTTCCCTCCTCCCCCATATGAATCATTTTTTTTTAAATTTATTACCTTTTCTGATTATAACGCTAATACATATGTACTCATAAAATTATAAACTATGGACAGTTAGGATAACGATGATGACAGCTGACATATTTTGCATACGTACTGCGTGCTCAACACTCTTCTAAGTGCCTCATATGTGTCACCATGGAGTAGCATCGCCTCTATTTGTTACTGATGAGACTGGTAGGCACAGGGTAGTTACACAAGGGTTTCCCAAGATCACAGGGTTTCCCAAGATCACACCACCAAAATATAATAGCGAATAATCATGTCATCCAGATGCAATCATCATTTTGGAGAGTATTTTCAATGCTTTTCTATCATTAATTCCTTTAAATGATATTTTGAATCACTATTTTGTAACATGCATTTTATATGTAACTTTATTACAGACATGTAACTTTATTGCATGGTAGATTTCCATGACAATAAACAAATATTTATACCATTTTTATGATTACACAGTGAAGTACCATAATATAGCCATTATACAGTATTTTAAACAATGTTGAGGTGAACATCTATTCATTCATTTTCTATTCACTTGGTCTGATATTTTACCTTGACACAAAATTCAAGAAGCACTGTCATTGAGTCATCTCAACAGATTAAGAATACATCTCGGCTGACTATTTAAAGGACTAAGAGATAGGTTGTTTTTACTTTTTTAATGTATTTCTTCTTTGTATTCCTTTTCTAGATTGAACATTTAGAACTAATAACATTTATAACTGTTTTCCCACTTGAGCAAAAAATCAAACCTTTATATTCTGTCTTTTCCAGTCAAACTATTAGTTAATTCTTCAAAAGTAAGCACAATACATTTTACCTTGCGCTCGCCCGGCTTCTTCACGTTTGTGACACTTGAAACACTCAACAATGAACTTTGGTTTAGAGCTGATTCTAGCACCTTCTAGTGGTAACAAGGCGAAACCTAGGGAAGATAGTTTGGGTTGCTTCTTTTTTAACGCAAAAAACCCATAAACATCAATCTGTAGCTTCGTGGTATTTTTACTTTTCTTTTCTTCAGATAGCTGCAGAAACTGAAACTCCAGGAAAAAAAAAAAAACACTAAAATAGTGTGAAGTCAATTTGGGACATAAATTTCATCATAAATATGAAATAATGTATTATAGGTTAGTTACCAAAGGTCAAGATGTTTCAGAAAATTTTAGGTGCTTTTTTTTTTCTAGGTGGCAACTTTTCACAATGTCTCAGATTTTTGAACAGCTGCTTTACACTGTAATTGTCTTTGTGGTTAATTACTTTTTATATAGCCTTCAGCTCGGCATTATACTGACTTATGTTTGAACAGAAATGCTGATGGGACGGTATTGTGCTAAATCACATCCATCTGGCAATAAGAATAGAAGATGTGGCATTGCACATTTAGGAACAAAAGAAAGACAATCTGGCCTTACTAAGACTGGAAAGCACTAGAGAAGAATTCGCCCGCTGCTTCTCCCAACAGCATTTCCTGCACCAGACAACACCCAGATCTCTCCTCGCATTAGGGTGGACAGTTTAAATGCCATGATGAAGATTTTCTTTTTGATGTGGTTCAGAACTTTGGGCATAACTAATCTGACATTTCCCTTGTATGGGAAATCTTCCTAATTTTTTCTTAGTTGCTTGTGACTTTGGAAACGTCACGAGAGATGGGTTTTATTGTTCTGAGAACTGGATCTCAGACTACAGCAGGACCGTGATCACGGGTGGATTTGAGGATAAGGTAAATTTTAACTACCTCTGGCTGTGTCCTTTCTGTTTCTATCACATTCCACCCCGCCAGAAGCTTAGGCAACCTCTCTCCCTCTTCTTGATACCATAGGAAGTCAGGGACATGAGCGGTTCACCTATGGTTGGCTCAAAACCTCCTCTTCACAGCAGAGAACACGGCCACTGCGTGATACAATCCACCTCTTCCTCTCTGGCAGGAGATTGTGATGAAAGGACAGTATTGCCGTGCAGAAGTCTCCCACCGCTATTACTGGTGTTGTGTACATTTCTCTGTGTCATCGGTGTTTACGAAGGGCTCTCTTTTATTTTAGGGACTGGTGACGCTGCCATGAAAAGACAGATACAATCCTGACCTCAGTGAGCTTGCATTGTAGTTGCTGCTGCTGCTCCTGCTGCTGCTGAGTTGCTTCAGTCGTGTCCGGCTCTGTGTGACCCCATAGACGCCAGCCCACCAAGCGCCTTCATCCCTGGGATTCTCCAGGCAAGAATACTGGAGTGGGTTGCCATTTCCTTCTCCACATTGTAGTTGGGGAGGTGCACAAATAAACAAGTGTGCTCAGAAAGCAAAGGAACAGGAGGGGAGGTAGATAGCAGTGATTCTAGAGAACTAGTCAGAGAAGCCCCTCTGAGGATATTTGAGCTGAGATCTGAAATGACAGGGTGAGCCGTGTTGGGAGGGAAGGGGGCTAGAGAGGCCCCGGGCAGCACTCCTGCGTGGCCTCAGCCACTGCCTCCTCTCTGCTTGCTCTGACCTCTGCCTGGAACTTTCTCTTCCTTCTGCACCTCCAAAGTCACGTCCGTCCTTCCAATCCCCAGAGTCACATTCTTAAAAATGTTCTCAGCAAACTCTTACAACTTCTGCTCCTCACTGTGTCCAAACAAAATTTTGTTTATACTTTTTTGACCACCTACTGTGAGCCAGGAACTGTACTAAATTATACACACACACACACATATATATATATATATAACTGTCTTAAAGCATACAAACACACATATATAACTATACTAAAGTATATATATATATATACTTTATATATACTGGGATTCCCTTGTAGTTCAGTCCATAATGAATCTGCCTGCAATGCAAGAGACCCAGGTTTGATCCCTGGGTTGGGAAGATCCCCTGGAGAAGTAAATGGCATCCCACTCTAGTATCCCTGTCTCTTATACACATCTCACTAAAGTATATATATATATATACTTTATATATACTGGGATTCCCTTGTAGTTCAGTCCATAATGAATCTGCCTGCAATGCAAGAGACCCAGGTTTGATCCCTGGGTTGGGAAGATCCCCTGGAGAAGTAAATGGCATCCCACTCTAGTATCCTTGGCTGGAAAATCTCATGGACGAGGAGCCTGGTAGACTGTAGTCCATGGAGTTGCAAAGAGTCAGGCACAACTGAGCGACTAACACTCACATACATACACACACACACACACACACACACACATATATATATAGTGCTTCAGTGAAGGCTGTGCTTCCACTATGAGGCTTAGGGTTTTCAGTTCAGTTCAGTCGCTCAGTCGTGTCCGACTCTGCGACCCCATGAATCGCAGCACACCAGGCCTCCCTGTCCATCACCAACTCCCGGAGTTCTGTGTCCCATTTTGTTGGCTTGAAAAATTAGGGAGTTGGAATAGAACAGATAATATCTAAGATTAATTACAAAGAAAAATTCGTGTGTGCTTCTCCAACCCCTAGCATTCTGAGGGCTGGCGGGGGGACAAAGTTTCAGCCAGGAGGGGGCAGGATCATGGAGGTCTGGACACGTGTGATTGATGTGATGGGGCACACCCGTCAGTAGGGACTGTTTCAGCGCTGTGGAGATGCGTAGCACAGACCCGAGAAAAGACTGCCACCCAGTGGCAGCTCACTGGAACTTACCAACCACCCGTGCAGTATCTTTCACGTGTCTGCTAGCGTCAGGTCCTGTGTAGCAGCAGACGGTGAACAAGAGAGACTCGAAAGCCTCAATCCTAGTGAGACTTTCATTCCAACAGGGCACAGACTAGTTCCAAGCCCTACAGAGTAGTGGAGCCCTCCACAGCTGATTCAGCACAGCTATCACAGACTTGGAAGCCTCAAATTAAGATAGCACACTACTTGTTCACTGTTAAAAGTGAAGTTTTCTGTTAATAGAGAAAAGAGGCACACACTACTTGCTGGGGAAAATGGCTTCTGAATGAGCCAGCTTGAAAGTTCCTCTTGCATATTTTTTAAACTACTTTATACCACGTCAATGGCACCCCACTCCAGTACTCTTGCCTGGGACATCCCATGGAAGGAGGAGCCTGGTAGGCTGCAGTCCATGGGGTCACGAAGAGTCGGACACGACTGAGCAACTTCACTTTCACTTTTTACTTTCATGCATTGGAGAAGGAAATGGCAACCCACTCCAGTGTTCTTGCCTGGAGAATCCCAGGGATGGGGAGCCTGGTGGGCTGCTGTCCATGGGGTCGCACATGACTGAAGCGACTTAGCACGTCAAGTACTTTCTATTTCTTCAATTCTTAAAATTTCTAAGACCATATACTATTTTTAAAGTGTGCTTAAATGGTTTTCTTATGCTATGGAACATCGCGTGGAAAAAATAATAAACTACAAATTAAATATTTTACTATTAATGAACATGAGACTTTAGGCGTTTTATTCTCATAATAAAGAATCTGACTCCATTTTTCATGTTTGCCGACAAATGTTGAGCCTCACTACTTCCTTCTCTTTGCCCCACATCTGGGAAAGTTATAAGAAGTCCTGGTGCTTCCTCTTTTGGTACTGAAGGCAAGTTCATTGCAAGCCTTGACCCTCATCGGGACCCCTCTTGATCCCAGTGAAAACAGAGTCGGTCTCCTATCCCTGCTCTCTCAGGTAGCCATTCGTGGACCAGCTCAGAAGCCATTCTGTTCTCCCCAGAACGGCTCATTATGAGCTTAATAAACCTTCACAAGCAATTTTGAGAAAGAAGAACAAGCTTGAGGCATCACATTCCATGATTTCAAACTCTGTTACAAAGTTATAGTAGTTATAGTAACTGAAACTGTATGATACCAGGATAAAAACAGACACACAGATCAATGGAACAAAATAGGGAGCCCCGAAATAAATCCATACCTATGTGGGCAATTAATCTATGGCAAAGGAGTCAAGAATATACAATGGGTATGGACATTCTTCTCAACAAAGAGTTTTGGGAAACTGGCCTGTCACATGCAGAAGAATACAGCTGGACCATATCTTATACCATACACAGTAATAAACTCAAAATGAGTTAAAGACTCAAATCTAAGACCTAAAACCATAAAACTCCTAGAAGAAAACTTAAGCAGTAAACTCCTTGAGAGAAATCTTGGTGATGATATTTTTAATCTGACGCCAAAAGCAAAACTAAACAAGCAGGGTTAGATCAAACCAAAAAACTTCTGCACAGGAAATGAAACCACCAACAAAATGAAAAGGCAACCTACTGAATGCAGAAAATACTTGCAAATCATATATCTGAGAAGGGGTTAGTATCCAAAATATATAAAGAACTCATACAACTCAATAGTGAAATAACAAAAGCAAACAAACAAAAAAACCAAACAATCTGATGAAAAAATGGGCAGAAGATCTGAGTAGACATTTTTTCCAAAGAAAATAAACAGATGGCCAACAGGCACATGAAAAAGTGGTCAACACCACTAATGATCAGGAAAATGAAACCAAAACCACAATGAGATATCACCTTGCTTCTGTCAGGATGGCTAAAATCAAAAAGACAAAAAATAAGTGTTGACAAGAATGTGGAGAAAAGGAAACCACAGTACACTGTTGGTGGAAATGTAAAGTGGTACAGCCTCCATGGGAAACAGTATGGTGCTTCCTTTAAAAAATTAAAAATAGAACTACTGTATGATCTGGCAGCTCCACTTCTGGTTGTTTAGCTGAAGAAAAGAACACAGTAACTCAAAAGTGATATATATGCACTCCTCAGGTTTGTTGCATCATTATTTGCAACAGCCAAGATATGTAAGCAACCTGTGTCCATCAACAGATGAACAGATAAAGACGGTGTACACAATAGAATATTATTCGGCCATGTAAAAGAAGGGAATCTCGCCATTTGTGACAATATGGATGAACTCCGGGGGCAGCCCACAAAGTGAAATAAGTCAGACAGAGAAAGACAAATATCATATGATCTCATTTATATGCATAAATTAGAAAAAAACTGAACCCTCAGACACAGAGAACAGATTGGTGATTGCCAGAGGAAGAGGGTGGGCCGTAGAGAAAGTAGATAAAGGAGGTCAAAGTGTGTAAACTTCCAATTTTACAATAAAATATGTCATGGGGATACAGTTAACAATACTGTAAATTACATATCTGAAAGTTTATAAAAGAGTAAATCTTAAAAGTTCTCATAATAAGAAAAAGAAATGTGTAACTCTGTATGGCAACAGTCGGTAAAGAATTCCCCTGCAATCCACCTGCAATGTGGAAGACCTTGGTTCAATTTCTGAGGGTTGGGAAGATCCTCTGGAGGAGGGCATGGCAACCCACTCCAGTATTCTTGCCTGGAGAATCCCATGGACAGAGGAGCCTGGCAGGCTATGGTCCATGGGGTTGCAAAGAGTCTGACACGACTGAGTGACTGAGCCCAACAAGCACAGCATATGGCAATTAGATTAATTGTGGTGATCATTTCACAAAATATGCAGTCATTATGTTATACATGCAAGGTATAACATCAATTACACCTCACTGAAAGTAATAATGATAACAAATAAAAAGCAAAGCTACCCAGTGATAAGAAGCAAACAAAAAAACTTTTCATACCCTCTTGGTGCAGGTATGAAATAAATAGTCTCAACATCCAAATTAAATTTGGGGGGAAGGGAAGAATTCGTCCAACCTTTATATGATGGCCACAACAATTCTATTTTTTGAAATATGAGAGCATGTTAAGTGTGTTAGTCGCTCAGTCGTATCTCTTTGAGACTATAGCCTGCCAGGCTCCTCTGTCCATGGGATTCTCCAGGCAAGAATACTAGAGTGAGGTGCCATTTCCTTCTCCAGAGGATCTTCTCGACCCAGGGGTTGAACCCGGGTCTCCCACATTGCAGGCAGATTCTTTACCAGCTGAGCCACCAGGGAAGCCCCAAAGAGAACCCCATTCTTCATCTCTCCCCACACCAAAATTTTCTTAGATCCTTTATATCTTTCCTTTCCCTTATTCTAGAATATTTGGGAATGAGGGAATATGGGGAATATGTTGCCAATGCAAAAATTATCTTTTTTTCTGTTTTACTAAAAATACTACCAACAAGCATCATTATGTTAAATGATTTGAGTAAGTTAAAATGCAGTGGCAACTATTTTGAAATACACAGATATGTTAAGAAAGAAAATACCTTGTGTGGCCTTTTCTTCTTTAATTTCTTGGTTCAAAATAGAGGAAATATTAAACCATCACTTTGGTATAGATTTTTACTATAAAACTTGGTTATTTTGAGCTCTGCCTCTATTTTGGCTTAATGTTCTGGGCCACAGATTTTCAAGCTGCATAATGGAAAGTTAAAGGAACATGCAGATCTGCATAGAAACCCCAGCTCTGTGCTAATTCCTTTTGCATCTGCTTGGCTCTTCTAGGTCTCCCTCACAGAGTTCAGAAGAATGGAAGGCTTGACTCTAAGGGTTTGGTGACTCTCTTAAGGGTTTAATGTGCTGATGTTTAGCCATAAAATGAAAATTGTTTTAAAATAAGTTTTGTCAATGGTTCCAGATCAGAAAAATTCAATAGATATGGCTATTTAAATAGAAAGCTTATGAAAGTAGATACAATCTGTAATGTGTGTACCGTTCTTTGTATTTTGGGGCTAGCATCCTGAGACTTCGGGCTTCCTAGGTGGTGCTAGTGGTAAAGAATCCGCCTGCCAATGCAGGAGCAATAGAGATGCAGGTTTGACCTCAGTGTCCGGAAGATACCCTGGAGGAGGGCGTGGCAACTCACACCAGTATTCATGCTTGGAAAATCCCATGGACAGAGGAGCCTAGAGGGCTACGTATGGTCCATAGGGCCACAAAGAGCTGGACACGACTGAAGCAACTTAGCACACATGCACACATCCTGAGATTTCGTGTACGGATGTGAGAGTTGGACCGTAAAGAAGGCTGAGCACCAAAGAGTTGATGCCTTCAATTTGTGGTGCTGGAGAAGACTCTTGAGAGTCCCTTGGACTGCAAGGACATCAAACCAGTCCATCCTAAAGGAAATCAACCCTGAATATTCATTGAAAGGACTGATGCTGAAGCTCCAATACTTTGGCCACCTGATGCAAAGAGCTGATTCATTGGAAAAGACCTTGATGCTGGGAAAGATTGAAGGCAAAAGGAGAAGGGGATGACAGAGGATGAGATGGTTGCATGGCATCACCAACTCAATGCATATGAATTTGAGCAAACTCTGGGAGATAGTGGAGTTCAGAGGTGCCTGGTGGGCTACAGTCCACGGGGTTGCAAATAATCGGACATGACTTAGTGGCTGAACAGCAACAATAATCCTGAAACTTCAGTATTTTATCAGTTAAGGTCCTTTGGTTTGCCAACTTCAAAGACCCCTAAAGCACAGAGGAATTACAAAGACCTGCATTTGCCCTTGGAGCAAGCAAGAGGCAGGACCGGGAGGCTGCAGCAACAGGGCTTAGTTCCACTTACTTCCCATTTACATCTGTAGTTTAAAAGTCTAGATACTTAAAAAAAAAATAAAAGAATCTTGTAGGCCAGGGTCAAGGTTCATTCTTAGATCCACTAGCTTTGGTCTTGGGCAGTCCTGAGGCTCTGGTCTAACTGCTGGTGGTTCCTAGAAAGCGAAGAATGATTCTGTGCAGGGCATCCACTCAGAAGACACCTGCCTGCCACAGGCATTTCCACTGATTGCCCTAAATTCCTTCCCATGATGAACGATATTTCTCAAATCCAACAGCTTAATTTCCCCCAGGGTTAATCCTCAGAACTAAATGCCTCTCATATATGCATGAAACTACCTATAAATAAGCACTGAAAGTTAAAGTTATGTCGTTCAGTCGTGTCCAACTCTTTGCAACCCCGTGGACTGTAGCCCACCAGGCTCTTCTGTCCATGGGATTCTCTAGGCAAGAATACTGGAGTGGGTTGCCATTTCTTTCTCCAGGGGATCTTCCTGACCCAGGGATCAAAACCAGATCTCCTGCATTGCAGGCAGACGTGTTAATCTCTGAGCCACCAGGGAAGCTCAAAAGGGTGTGTTGCCTCCCTGTCGGGGAAACAAACCCTGGTCTCCCACGTGACAGGCAGGGATACTCATCATTATACTAACGAGGACGGCTAAGAAAGGCCAGAAACGGATTCCTTGTCATATAACTGTTGATTCTTGTCCTGCATACAGATTTCTCAGGAGGCAGGTCAGATGGTCTGGCAGTCCAATCTCTTGAAGAATTTCCCACAGTTTGTTGTGATCCACATAGTCAAAGGCTTTGGCATAGTCAATAAAGCAGAAGTAAATGTTTTTCTGAAATTCTCTTGCTTTTTCAATGATCCAACGGATGTTGACAATTTGATCTCTGGTTCCTCTACCTTTTCTGAATTCAGCTTGAACATCTGGAAGTTTACAGTTCATGTACTGCTAAAGCCTGGGTTGGAGAATTTTGAACGTTACTTTGCTAGTATGTGAGATGAGTGCAACTATGTGATAGTTTGAGCATGCTTTGGCATTGCCTTTCTTTGGGACTGGAATGAAAACTGACCTTTTCCAGTCCTATGGCCACTGCTGAGTTTTTCAAATTGCTGAGTGCAGCACTTTCACAGTATCATCTTTTAGGATTTGAAATAGCTCAACTAGAATTCCATCACCTCCACTAAGATTATTCATAGTGATGCTTCCTAAGGCCCCCTTGACTTTGCATTTCAAGATGTCTGGCTCTAGGTGAGTGACCACACCATTGTGGTTATCTGGGTCATGGAGATCTTTTCTGTACAGTTCCTCTATGTATACTTGCCACCTCTTCTTACTATCTTCTGCTTCTGTTAGATCCATACCATTTCTGTCCTTTATTGTGCCCATCTTTGTATGAATGTTCCCTTGGTATCTCTAATCTTCTTGAAGGGATCGCTAGTCTTTCCCATTCTATTGTTTTCCTCTATTTCTTTGCACTGATCACTAACGAAAGCTTTCTTATCTCTCCTTGCTATTCTTTGGAACTCTGCATTCAGATGAGTATATCTTTCCTTTCGTCCTTTGCCTTTAGCTTCTCTTTTTTTTCATTTTTGCATCTTTTTCTTGGGGATGGTCTTGATCACTGCCTCCTGTACAATGTCACAAACCTCCATCCATAGTCCTCCAGACACTCTATTAAATCTAATCCCTTGAGTCTATTTTTCACTTCCACTGTACAACCATATGGGATTTGATTTATGTCTTACCTGAATGGTCTAGTCATTTTCCCTACTTTCTTCAGTTTAAGAAATTGAAGATTTCTTAAATTAAACGAAAGCTTTCTTATCTCTCCTTGCTATTCTTTGGAACTCTGCATTCAGATGAGTAATATCTTGCCTTTTGTCCTTTGCCTTTAGCTTCTCTTTTTTTTCATTTTTGCATCTTTTTCTTGGGGATGGTCTTGATCAGTGCCTCCTGTACAATGTCACAAACCTCCATCCATAGTCCTCCAGACACTCTATTAAATCTAATCCCTTGAGTCTATTTTTCACTTCCACTGTACAACCATATGGGATTTGATTTATGTCTTACCTGAATGGTCTAGTCATTTTCCCTACTTTCTTCAGTTTAAGAAATTGAAGATTTCTTAAATTAAATTTATTCTTTAAATTAAATTAAATTTAATTTAAAAAGTTAAATTTAATTTAAATAAGATTCTTTAAATTAATTAAATCTTAGGAAATAAAGATTTCTTTAAAAAAATATGACACTGGAAGATGAACTCTATGCTACTGGAGATCTGTGGAGAAATAACTCCAGAAAGAATGAAGAGACAGAGCCAAAGCAAAAACAATGTCCAGTTGTGGATGTGACTGGTGATGGAAGTAAAGTCCAATGCTGTAAAGAACAACATTGTATAGGAACCTGGAATGTTAGGTCCATGAATCAAGGTAAATTAGAAGTGGTCAAACAGGAGATGACAAGAGTGAACATTGGCAGTTTGTGAATCAGGAATTAAATTAAATTTAATTTAAAAAGTTAAATTTAATTTAAATAAGATTCTTTAAATTAATTAAATCTTAGGAAATAAAGATTTCTTTTAAAAAATATGACACTGGAAGATGAACTCTATGCTACTGGAGATCAGTGGAGAAATAACTCCAGAAAGAATGAAGAGACAGAGCCAAAGCAAAAACAATGTCCAGTTGTGGATGTGACTGGTGATGGAAGTCCAATGCTGTAAAGAACAACATTGTATAGGAACCTGGAATGTTAGGTCCATGAATCAAGGTAAATTAGAAGTGGTCAAACAGGAGATGACAAGAGTGAACATTGGCAGTTTGTGAATCAGGGAACTAAAATGAACTGGAATGGGCGAATTTAATTCAGATGACCATTATATCTACTACTGTGGGCAAGAATGCCTTAGAAGAAATGGCGTAGCACTTATAGTCAACAAAAGAGTCTGAAATCCAGTGTTTGGGTGCAATCTCAAGAATGACAGAACAATCTCTGTTCGTTTCCAAGGTAAACCATTCAATATCACAGTAATCCAAATCTATGCCCCCAACCAGTAATGCTGAAGAAGCTGAAGTTGAATGGTTCTATGAAGATTTATAAGACCTTCTAGACCTAACACCCAAAAAAGGTGTCCTTTTCATCATAGGAGACTGGAATGCAAAAATAGGAGGTCAAGAAATACCTGAAGTAACAGGCAAATTTGGCCTTGGAACACAAAATGAAGCAGGGCAAAGGCTAACAAAGTTTTACCAAGAGAACACACTGGTCATAGCAAACACCCTCTTCCAACAACACAAGAGAAGACTCTACACGTGGACATCACCAGATGGTCAACACCGAAATCAGATTGATTATATTCTATGCAGCCAAAGATGGAGAAGCTCTATACAGTCAACAAAAACAAGGCCGGGAGCTGACTGTGGCTCAGATCAAGCAAAGGCTAATAGAGTTTTGCCAAGAGAATGCACTGGTCATAGCAAACACCCTCTTCCAACAACACAAGAGAAGACTCTACACGTGGACATCACCAGATGGTCAATACTGAAATCAGACTGTTTATATTCTCTGCAGCCAAAGATGGAGAAGCTCTATACAGTTAGCAAAAACAAGACTGGGAGCTGACTGTGTCTCAGATCATGAACTCCTTATTGCCAAATTCAGACTTAAATTGAAGAGATGGCTTTCCTATATTCAAAAGAGAAGGAACACCCTGGTCTCCAAAGACAAGAGACACCAAGCATCCAAATGAGCAGACTTTGCCCAGTCTCTCCCCATTTACTGTACATAGCTCATACTCCTTACCCTATTATATCTTTCTACTCTATTGTATCTTTGTGAAAGTGAAAGTGTTAGTCACTCAGTCGTGTCTGACTATTTGTGACCCTATGGACTGTAGCCCATCAGGTTGCTCTGTCCATGGGATCCTCCAGGCATGAATACTGGAGTTGGTTGCCATGCCCTCCTCCAGGGGATCTTCCCAATCCAGAGTTTGAACCCGAGTATCTTAAGTCTCCTGCGTTGGCAGGCAGGTTCTTTACCACCGAGCCACCCAGGAAGTCCATGCACTGAATTTACATGAAGCTACAATCTCACATTTGTTGTGTTAGCCCACTTGTTTTCCTGCCAGAGGATGCAGGAGATCTGGGAACAAGCCCTCATCTTATGCCTACTGCACACAACAATACATATTGGATACAATACATATGAGTCATATGCTATTCTAGGCCCTGGGATACAGCAAAACAGACAAAAACCCTTGGGAGTTTATAGGCTAATGAGGGGCAATTCATAACTTTAAAAAAGTTCATCAGTGTTGGGTCCAATAGTGATAAATGCTGTGAAACAGAATAACATAGTCAAGGTGGGTAGGGAAGAGAGTTTCACTTCCCATTAGGATCCTCAGGGGAGCCTTCACTGTTCTCTGAACCAACACCTAGATGATGCAAAAGATGGAGATACAGGATGAGCAGGGGGAAGAGCTTTCTGGGCAAAAGGAATAACAAGCACAGGGTCCTTATCTACCTCCATGATCCAGTCTGTAAAATGAGACATCTGGACCAAATGATGTTAAACCTTCCTTAGAAATGTACTGAGTACATGGATCATGTGGGATCAAAGCAGCAGCAGGAACTGGTAGGGGAAGCACACTGAATGAAACCGCCCACCCTGGCCAGGCACCATAGTAACTATTTGCATGAGCTGTTTTATGACAGGAAGTCCTGGGAAGGAACAGGGAACTAATAAGCCTCCACCAACCGGAAGAGTTCGGGAAAGGTCAAAAGGAGACACCACCTGTCCAACCACCTCCCAGAATCCTTCTCTCTGGCATCCATCTTGGCTGAACAAAGCGTGCACCACCAGGAAGGACTCTGAGTCAGAATGATTGGCTAAGGACAACCCAGAAACTAATCCCATCACCATAAAACCGAGACTGCAAGCCGTGTTCTCCTGGGTTCCCTTAGCCTACTGCCTTCCGCCCGGGCGCCCTTTCCCAATAAAATCTCTTGCTTTGTCAGCACGTGTGTCTCCTTGGACAATACATTTCCAAGTGTTAGACAAGGGCCCAGTTTCGGGCCCTGGAAGGGGTCCCCTTCCTGCAACAGAACTTTGCTTGAAAATACTTCCTACCTGTAAGGAGGTCCCAGTGCAAATCTTCTAGGCTAGAGTCCGTCTCAGTCCCATGGGAAGTTCATGGGTGTAATGAAAAGAGAAGGGAATGGAGATTGCTCTAAGGTCAAAGAGTTTTGGAAAGAGGCTTAAAATAGTTAAACAGGATATATTTACTTCAAGACTTCTCAGATTCTTTAATACATCAACATAGACTCAATTACCTCAAAGTGAGTTGTCATAACTGCCTAACGTATTTGACCATGGAAGCCTTTTTTTATGCAGAGCACCTAGCCAGACTATTCCTGAGAACACACTTTGGGAAGGAACACTCCTCTCTAGCGGCTGGCAAACTTTCTCTGTAAAGGACCAAATAGTAAGTATTTTAGGCTCAGTGGGCCAAATGGTCTGTTGCTGCTATTTGATTGTGCCCTTTGGCTACAAAGCAGCCGTAGACAACATGTAAATGGATGGGTGTGTTGTGTTCTAATAAAACCTTGTTTCTGGAGACTGGAATTTGGATTTAATACAATTTTTACATGTCATGAAATGTTATTCTTCATTTGACTTTTTAAAAAACTATTTTAAAATGTGAAAAGCATTCTTAACTCACGAGCCATACAAAAACAGGCAGGGGGCCAGATTTGACCTACAGGCTGTACTTTGCCAACCATTGCTTTAGTGAGATGTTCTATTTGTGTATAGTTTCCTTACTGTTAGTCGCTCAGTGTGTCCAGCTTCGGGACCCCATGGACTGTAGCCTGCTACGCTCCTCTGTCCATGGGATTCTCCAGGCAAGAACACTGGAGTGGGTTGCCATGCCCTTCTCCAGGGGATCTTCGGGAAGCCTCATACCCCCACCTTCCTTCCCCCCACCCCCCATCCCCTTAACTGGCACATTTTTAAAAATGCAGGGTAACGATACTCTGCATAAAGTCACAGTGCTGATGTCTTGACAAAACAAATTTTTTAAAGGTGGTTGCAAATCATATTCAGAAAATGGTTTTGAGGCAGAAGGAAGATTGTTCCACAATAGCCCCTTATAAATACCTCTTGATAGAAAAATGGAGTTTAACTCTGCACTTACAATTCTAATTATACTTTGATAATAGAATATTTGACAACATTGAGGGGAAAATTGGCATTTTTTTAGTATTAGTTTTTATTTTCCTCTATAAAATTTCTAAAAAATTGAATTATCAGTCTTTCTCTAGAAGGCATGAAAAAGCTTATTGAATGGATGCATTGTCCCTTCTGTTAAAAGGTAAACACTGCAGAGGAAAAAAATAAAGGCCTTAGGCAAAATTGTAATGAAAGTTATCTTGAACATCTCTACTCGGTATGTCTATCTACTGTTATTATTGTTTTAAAACCAACATTCCCTTTCTTTCTCTAGCCAACATCTCAATTCCTTCAAGCTCCTTTCTCTTCCACTTATAATTAAAGCTTATGCTCAGGATAAAGAAGAGTCTACTCTCACTATGATGTAAATGACTTGTAACAGCGAACAGTTCTAACTATTCTATAGGGCGTATCTGCATTTTAACAGCAGGAGTGAAGCTTTACATAAGGGAGCCAGCAGGTGGGGAAAGTATTAATATTTCTTTCAGGTTGTTGTTTTTCAGTCAGTAAGTTGTGTCCAAGTTTGGCACATAAAAGCAACTTGTGACTCTTCTCTTCACCTTTCCTCAGGGGAGGAGGGAGGGGGTGCCCTGGGCACTGAGGAGCGTTTAGCGCCCTGACTCCTGCCCGCTGAGCCACGGTGCCACTCAGTCCTGTGACTGCAAACCCACCAACGTCCATTAAAAAAAAATACTGGGAGAGGTAGGGAATACTGCCCCAAGTCTGAGTTTCTCTGAGATCTAGGAAAATCGTGACTTACCGAGTTACATAGTTAAGTGACAGAACTAGAATCTGGACTTGATCTCTTGACACCCAGAATTTTAAAGAAATCTAGATTGCAAGCAGTTAATCTTTCAGAAACACACCTAAGTCACCAATACTAATACATGGAAATTTCAGAGGGAGGAAGATGGCAGTGGTTAATGCATTTACTTATGTACTGTGACTTACACATTGTGACTCATCTTGAGGAAATTAACCAAGGTAGTGAGTTTCCAGCTACAGAAGTGAAACCTTACAGTTAAATTATCAGGCCTCGCCTCTGCCACATCCTTAAGAGATTACCTTCCAGCCTCACCTTTGACCTTTCCCTTGACTCCCTGTTGTCTCAGAGATTAAAGCATCTGCTTGCAATGTGGGAGACTTGGGTTCGATCCCTGGATTGGGAAGATCCTCTGGAGAAGGAAATGGCAACCCACTCCAGTATTCTTGCCTGGAGAATTCCCATGGACGGAGGAGCCTGGTGGGCTACAGTCCATGGGGTCGCAAAGAGTCGGACATGACTGAGCGACTTTACTTTCACTTTCAAGTTGTGTCTGACTCTTTGGGACTCCATGCTAGGCTCTTCTGTCTTCCAGTATCTCTCAGAATTTGCTTAAATTCATGTCCATTAGGTCGGTGGGTGATATTATCTAACCACCTCATCCTCTGCCACCCACTTCTTTTGCCTTCAGTCTTTCCCAGCATTTTTCCAATGAGTTGGTTCTTAGCATCAGGTGGCCAAAGTATTGGAGCTTCAGCTTCCACATCGGTCCTTCCAATGAATATTCAGGGTTTATTTCCTTTAGGATAGACTGACTGGATCTCCTTGCAGTCCAAGGGACTCTCAAGAGTCTTTTTCAACACGACAATTCAAAAGCATCAATACATTGGCACTCAACTTCTTTATGATTTCTTCAGGAACCTCAGGGAAACTTCAACTCCTGAAATGATACCCCTAGGTATCATCTCTTCACCCATAAGGAAAGACCTGTCACCAGGGGGAAACAGCTTGCCTGTAGTGGAATCATGCATGGTCCCAGCCAGAGGTCAAGGCTAGCCTCTCGCCAGATGTGGGGTTCAGTTCAGTTCAGTCACTCAGTCATGTCCAACTCTTTGCAACCCTGTGAACTGCAGCACACCAGGCCTCCCTGTCCATCACCAACTCCCGGAGTCTACCCAACCCATGTCCATCGAGTCGATGATGTCATCCAACCATCTCATCCTCTGTCGTCCCCTTCTCCTCCTGCCTTCAATCTTTCCCAGCATCAGGGTCTTTTCCAATGAGTCAGCTCTTTGCATCAGGTGGCCAAAGTATTGGAGTTTCAGCTTCAATATCAGTCCTTCCAATGAACACCCAGGACTGATCTCCTTTAGGATTGGCTGGTTGGATTTCTTTCCAGTCCAAAGGACTTCTCTTCTCCAACACCACAGTTCAAAAGAATCAATTCTTCAGTGCTCAGCTTTCTTCACAGTCCAACTCTCACATCCATACATGACCACTGGAAAAACCATAGCCTTGACTAGACGGACCTTTGTTGGCAAAGTAATGTCTCTGCTATTTAATATGCTGTCTAGGTTGTTTGAAGCAAATAGAATCCTCTAAGAAGTGTGCACTCATCTCACATGCTAGTAAAGTAACGCTCACAATTTTCCAAGCCAGGCTTCAGCAATACACGAACCGTGAACTTCCAGATGTTCAAGCTGGTTTTAAAAAAGTCAGAGGAACCAGAGATCAAATTGCTAACATCTGTTGGATCATTGAAAAAGCAAGAGAATTCCAGAAAAACATCTACTTCTGCTTTATTGACTATGCCAAAGCCTTTGATTGTGTGGATCACAATAAACTGTGTAAAATTCTGAAAGAGATGGGAATACCAGACCACCTGACCTGCCTCTTGAGAAATCTGTATGCAGGTCAGGAAGCAACAGTTAGAACTGGACATGGAACAACAGACTGGTTCCAAATAGGAAAAGGAGTACGTCAAGGCT
>SJYT01029516.1:24951-74326 GCA_006410635.1 Cephalophus harveyi
ATCTTCATTTTCTGAATGTTGAGCTTTAAGCCAACTTTTTCACTCTCCTCTTTCACTTTCATCAAGAGGCTTTTTAGTTCTCTTCACTTTCTGCCATAAGGGTGGTGTCATCTGCATATCTGAGGTTATTGATATTTCTCCTGGCAATCTTGATTCCAGCTTGTGTTTCTTCCAGCCCAGCGTTTCTCATGATGTACTCTACATGTAAGGAGTACATCACACTTTTCTTCCTGGTGCCAAAAGAAGGGTGGCTTAGAAATGGAAATTTCCTTTATAAATGTAAATATCCTTTACCAAAGGTAACTCCTACTGATTAAGATCTTGTATACCTGCTGTTTCTCAAATAATCAGCTCAATATAATCCTTATGACAAAGAACTATATGGGGGGGGGGGGCGCATATTCCACTCCCCTTCATACCAACATCCTGAGGTCTTTCTTAGAAAAAATAAACAGGGTGACAATATACAGCCTTGACGTACTCCTTTTCCTATTTGGAACCAGTCTGTTGTTCCATGTGCAGTTCTAACTGTTGCTTCCTGACCTGCATACAGATTTCTCAAGAAGCAGGTCAGGTGGTCTGGTATTCCCATCTCTTTCAGAATTTTCCACAGTTTATTGTGATCCACACAGTCAAAGGCTTGGCCTAGATCTTCTCTAATAAAAGACAGACTAAAAACAGAAAAACAGTGCAGAAGTTTATCAACATGTATACCTTACATATACACGGGAGATACCCAAGGAAAGTGAGTAACTTCCCAAAGTGTCCTAAGTCACCAATTTAAATATGATGTTCTGCTAAAGACACAAGAAAGAAAGGTATAGCCAACATTTTGCCATGAGTATGTGCTTAGTTGCTCAGTCATATCCAACTCTTTGTGACCTCATGGACTGTAGCCCGCCATGCTCCTCTGTCCATGTGGATTCTCCAGTCAAGAATACTGAAGTGGGTTGCCATGCCCTCCTCCAGGAGATCTTCCTAACCCAGGGATTGAACCCAGGTGTCCTGCATTCAGGGGGATTCTTAACTGTCTGAGCCACCAGGGAAGTGCATGAGTATAAATGGAGTATGAACTTTAAAATTTGTGAATCACTATACTGCACACCTGTAACTTATATAATATTGTACAACACATCAGCTATACTTCAATAGTGACAATAATTTTAAAAGACAACATGATATGGGAAAAAAAAAAAGGTGTGTAGGAGGGAGAGTTCAGTTATGGGAGGTTACTGGGAAAAGGGTACAGTTAGTTATGTAGATTTAGGTTGCTGCCTTCTCCATTGAGGAGCTTCTCTTTTGATTTAGTCACACTTCTCTTCCTGGTGCCAAAAGAGGGGTGGCTTAGAAATGGAAATTTCCTTTATAAATGTAAATATCCCTTACCAAAGGTAACTCCTACTGATTAAGATCTCGTATACTGCTGTTTCTCAAATAATCAGCTCAATATAATCTTTATGACAAAGAACTATATGGGGGGGGCGCATATTCTACTCCCCTTCATACCAACACCCTGAGGTCTTTCTTAGAAAAAAGTGTCTTACTGGAATGCTTAGGGGAGAACCTTCAAATCCAAGGACCTTTCCCTGCTGAGATTTTAAGGCCATCACCTAAAGGGAAAGACTTGAGGTGCTTGGCAAGCAACTGACAATTCATGGGGAATATCAACTTTTATAGTACCAATATTTACTCTGCCTTTTATAAAGTGTATACATAAAATACACAAACGAGTACTCAACCTACCAAGAAGTGGTACCTCTCCACACTGTCATTGACTTTGGATTATTGCTTGAATTGAGCAATATATAATTTAGAGAGACTCTCAGACTCATCGGGGAACATAAAATTCTTATCCAAGGAGAGCGTAACCCAATTGCAAATGTAATGGGGAACACGCATCGCATTGCATTTCTCTTTCCCATTACGTTTATTTGCTCTCCACTAGGGGATGTGATTTTGAAAACTCTGCTCTTTATGTTGATGGTTTGCAGGGAACTGAGTAAGAGCTGAAAAAGAAACAAGACCTTCGTGTTCTCACATTACATTATACTTTCCAACCGTTTGAAGTTGGTGTAACTCTTCACTAAGTACTTGGCAAACTTTAAACCATACATCTGTGAAGCCAGTTTTTTTCCCCTTCACATTACCTTTCACCTACTTTAAAATAAACCATTCATTGTTCAAGAGGGAAAACTCAAATTTGTTTTTCCAAAGTAATCTATAATGGAGTAAAACATTGCTGGAAGGTTTGCAATTAACTAATTTACTATGCAATAAATCTCAAAGGGAATGCAAGTTAATGAGGGAATCATTTTTCAGCCTTCAATATTTAGGCCTCTATTTGCTTTTCTTAATTAACAAAATGTAAACTCTTTTTAAAATTAGAAAAGCATATGAACCTGATTTTCTAAATGTTTAAACTATACAGAAAATATACAATTAAAGGGAAAACATAATACCCGCTTTCATGTGTATCTTGATTTGCTTTAGTATGAAAATAATAGAAGCAAATGTATAGAAACAAAAAGTTTGCTTGGTAATTTTATTATATTTAACTTTCAGTTTTGCCTATATTTTTCTAAACTTTCTCACTAGGAGATAACAAAAACTATTTAAAAAATCATTCAGTACAGTTCAGTCACTCAGTGATGTCCAACTCTTTCTGACCCCATGGACTGCAGCACACCAGGCCTCCCTGTCCATCATCAACTCCCAGAATCTGTTCAAACTCATGTCCATCTCATCAGTGACGCCACCCAACCATCTCATCCTCTGTTGTCCCCTTCTCCTGCTTTCAATCTTTCCCAGCATCAGGGTTTTTTCCAATGAGTGAGTTCTTTGCATCAGGTGGCCAAAGTACTGGAGTTTCAGCTTCAGCATAGTCCTTCCAATGAATATTCAGGATGATTCCTTTAGGATGGACTGGTTGGATCTCCTTGCAGAAATATAAATATCAGGCCTACTGTGTGCTCACCTGGTGTCAGTTCCCAGAAATGATATGAAGATGAATAACCACTTAGCTTTAACTCTATGATAGACTTTCACATCGAGTAAAATGGAAAGTTTCTACCCTGGCTGCTGAGGTCTCTCCTGATCTGACTTTGCCTGGCTTCCACTGCTGTCTTACATGCCTTGCCCTGGAATAATATGAAACTATTTATAAATTCTCCAAATATTCTAACCTTTCCCAAGCTTTAAAGCCTTTGCAAATACTAGTCTCTCTACATGGATGCTCTTTCACCCTTGAAACACTTCATGAAGTTCTAATCATGCTTCAAGTATCAACTCAAATATCACCCCCTTTCAATTACTTCCAGGCCCCCGGTTAAGGCAAAGTTGGTTACTCCTTTGTCCTTGAACCATAACACTCTCAATTACTGATTTCTGTTTCTGTCTAGAGTGAGCTTCTGAAGAATGAGGAGTGGAAATTTACCATCTTTATACTCCCATTGACTATCCATCGAGAGTAATGTGCACAGTGCTCGGTTGGAAGCACACAAGAATGAGGGAGTTTCTCTTTCTGGATGCTGGGGAAGACTTCCCAGAGGAGCTGACACTTGACCAGAAATGTCTCAGGAATTCCAAGTAAAAAAAATAACATGTGCAGAAGCATGTGACTTGGTGTGAAAACAGTTGAGGCTTTTAAAGGGGGTTTTCCTAAGGCTGAAAGATCCTACCAGCTCTGTTCCAGCATTTGGCAGCAGGGTGGTGGGCATCTGGAAAGGGGAGAAGCAGAACTGTTGGGAGACCACTCTCGTGGTCTGGGTAAGAACCGATCACAGCCTAGATTAAGATTTTAGCAATAAGGACAGGAAAAAATTAAGAACAGAGAAATATTTAGGGTATAGAATTGAAACTAGATTTGATATAGGGTCCTGGGATAGAGACAGGGTTTTAAGCACTGAGTCATAGGGTGAGGGTGACCACTGGCCATGGACGTGTGCAGAGTAGATAAGATTAGGGGCATACACAGCAATCAGAGCAGAAAAAGAAATAAAAGGAATTCAAATTGGAAAAGAAGAAGTAAAACTCTCACTGTTTGCAGATGACATGATCCTCTACATGGAAAACCCTAAAGACTCCACCAGAAAATTACTAGAGCTAATCAATGAATATAGTGAAGTGGCAGGATATAAAATCAACACACAAAAATCCCTTGCATTCCTATACACAAATAATGAGAAAATAGAGAAATTAAGGAAGCAATTCCATTCACCATTGCAATGACAAGAATAAAATACTTAGGAATATATCTTCCTAAAGAAACAAAAGACCTATATATAGAAAACTATAAATCACTGGTGAAAGAAATCAAAGAGGACACTAATAGATGGAGAAATATACCTTGTTCGTGGATTGGAAGAATCAATATAGTGAAAATGAGTATACTACCCAAAGCAAACTATAGATTCAGTGCAATCCCTATCAAGTTACCAATGGTGTTTTTCACAGAGCTAGAACAAAAAATTTTACAATTTGTATGGAAATACAAAAAACCTCAAATAGCCAAAGCAATCTTGAGAAAGAAGAATGGAACTGGAGGAATCAACCTGGCTGACTTCAGGCTCTACTACAAAGCCACAGTCATCAAGACAGTATGGTACAGGCACAAACACAGAAATATAGATCAAAGGAACAAAATAGAAAGCCCAGAGATAAATCCACGTACCTATGGACACCTTATCTTTGACAAAGGAGGCAAGAATATACAATGGAGAAAAGACAACCTCTTTAAGAAGTGGTGCTGGGAAAACTGGCCACCACTTGTAAAAGAATGAAACTAGGATACTTTCTAACACCATACACAAAAATAAACTCAAAATGGATAAAGATCTAAATGTAAGACCAGAAACTAAAAAACTCCTAGAGGAGAACATAGGCAAAACACTCTCTGACATAAATCACAGCAGGATCCTCTATGACCCACCTCCTAGAATATTGGAAATAAAAGCAAAAATAAACAAATGGGACATAATTAAAGTTAAAAGCTTCTGCACAACAAAGGAAGCTATAAGTAAGGTGAAAAGACAGGCTTCAGAATGGGAGAAAATAATAGCAAATGAAGCAACTGACAAACAACTAATCTCAAAAATATACAAGCAACTCATGCAGCTCAATATTACTCAGCCATTAAAAAGAATACATTTGAACCAGTTCTAATGAGGTGGATGAAACTGGAGCCTATTATACAGAGTGAAGTAAGCCAGAAAGAAAAACACCAATACAGTATACTAACGCATATTTATGGAATTTAGAAAGATGGTAATGATGACCCTGAATGTGAGACAACAAAAGAAACACATATGTATAGAACAGTCTTTTGGACTCTGTTGGAGAGGGCGAGGGTGGGATGATTTGGGAAAATGGCATTGAAACATGTATAACATCATATGTGAAACGAATCACCAGCCCAGGTTCGAGCATGATACATGGTGCTCGGGGCTGGTGCATTGGGATGACCCAGAGGGATGGTATGGGGAGGGGGAAAGGAGTGGGGTTCAGGATAGGGAACACGTGTACACTCGTGGCAGATTCATGTTGATGTATGCAAAACCAATACAATATTGTAAAGTAATTAGCCTCCAATTAAAATAAATAAATTCATATTAAAAAAAAGATTAGGGGTATAGTCAGCAGGGCAGGGGTGGGGGGGAAGCAACAGAATAGGACACTGCCCCTCCCATCTCAGCTACTTTGTGTGTTCAGGAGACTTTGAGGGGCTGAGGGGCTGGCCCCTTGAGTCACTTACCGCCTTGCTTCCATTGGAGAAGTGATCTGAGTCCTAAACTGACTTTCAAACACATTTTTGGAACACCGCCCATGTGCAGCTCAGGACTGGCTGTTTGGAGGGATGTGGTAGGGAATCCAGGGCTTGAAACCACTTTTTTTTTAGTGCCAGTCTGAGTTAACTTCATAATATGGATAAACAAGCACTGTTGCGTATCTGGAGAAATTACCACTTCACTGCATCAAATAAAATTTGTATTTTTCCACTTCCATTAAGTGGTTACTACCAATCTGCTTGTTAATAGGAAAAGAGATCAGCTTTCACAATGCTTTCTTTGCCTGCCAATAAGTCCAGAAGCTATTCATTTCTAGTAAATGATGAAACGTATATGATGACAGGAAATCACAGCATTTGTACTGTGAAAACAAATAGATGATGATACGGAAAATGAAAATCAGGTGTAAACAGGTTTAAAAAAAAAAAAAGAGGAGGGTAACAACTCGAAATGCCTTACGTCCTCTTTAGGTTAAAAAAAAAAAAAATATGTGTCATCACCACACAAAACAGTTTCAGAAAAAGGAACTATTATTATATATGATGTTTATAGTTAAACCCATCAATGTCCTCTGGAAGACAGATCTTGACTTAATTGTGCAGTAATTTATACTTAGGGGCCTTCAGTTCAGTTCAGTTCAGTCACTCAGTCGAGTCCGACTCTCTGCGACCACATGAATTGCAGCACGCCAGGCCTCCTTGTCCATCACCAACTCCCAGAGTTCACTCAAACTCATGTCCATTGAGTCGGTGATGCCATCCAGCCATCTCATCCTCTGTCGTCCCCTTCTCCTCCTGCCCCCAATCCCTGCCAGCATCAGGGTCTTTCCCAATGAGCCAACTATTTGCATGAAGTGGCCAAAGTATTGGAGTTTCAGCTTTAGCATCAGTCCTTCCAAAGAACACCCAGGACTGATCTCCTTTAGAATGGACTGGTTGGATCTCCTTGCAGTCCAAGGGACTTACAGACAAAAGGAACAGGTTCTTCTATATTCTCCCATCTTCCGGGAATGCTGGAAGGTCATGTGCTCTGGGTGGAAATAACGACAACTGGGTTCTACAGGATGATCGCTAAAATCCAGAGCTTCTCCTGACTCTTTTGGCCCTTTGCTCTCAAAGCTTATCTTTCAAGGCAAGCAGAGGCCAGACCTGAGTACAGGACTAGTTGGTCTTGCTCGTCAGCCCCAGAGCTCAGAACCAGGAACCACCAGAAAGGCAACATTCAGAAGTCGAGGGTTAGGACTAAGAGTCTAAATGAAGTTTTAATCAAAAGGCTAAAATCGAAACTTGGAACAAAAGCCATGCACAAGTGTCAGAGGCAGATCCCAGAACACGGAGGTCAAGCCAGAGCAATTCTGACAGGGCCTTCAGTCAGGGTGCTGGGCACACTCAGATGCTGTAACAGCCCCACGGTAGACCAAGAGGAGGCTGCAAATGGAGAAAGTCCTGGGGAGAGAAGCTGCCTAATGATGGGGGCTGGATGGGGAAAGTGGTTTCCACTAGTAACTGACCTCTGGAGTGAGGCTTCATCATCTGAAGTCTCTGGGCGTTAAGCCTGAGAAGCCATATTTAAAGAGAACCAAACATAAAGTGTAGTAGAACTCAGCTCACAGGGCTACACTTATCAATTTAGAAAAAAATTTTTAGAGTATTCACTGTGCTCTAGTCATTGGACAAAACCTTGGAAATGCACATAGTGATCCATGAAAACGTGAAAGTGTTAGTCATCCAGTTGTGTCTGACTCTTTGCAACCCCATGGACTGTAGCCCACCAGACTCCTCTGTGCATGGAATTCTCCAGGCATTCCTGGAGAATGTTGCCATGCCCTCTTCCAGGGGATCTTCCTAACCCAGGGATCAAACCCAGGTCTCCCGCATTGCAGGGAGCCTCTTTGCCATCTGAGCCACTACGGAAGCCCTAGGGATCCATATGTGGAGGCCATAGTGTGCCACCTAGTTCTCTACTCATGAGCGAAAGACTATTCCCTGGCTCTGGAAGTGCTGTTGGCAAAAAGCCCTCAGCTTTCAGACCCTTAGAGGGATGGCCTGACTAAGGAGGGGTGTGCCACACTCCCAGAGGAGCCCACACTGCATGGCTGATCAAAGTGTGGTCCAGAACTCTCAGCCCAATTCGGAACAATTCAGAAGAGTCATTCCAACTTCGGGGCTGCCCATAGGTTTGACTGAGGACTTCACTGAAACTGCATTGCTATTCAACTTCTCCTTCTGCCCCAGTTTTTTTTCCTGTCCTTCCCTTCCCTTTTCTCCTACAGGAACTGATGCCAAGTTCACCAGTCAACCTATTGCATACCAATCTCCATCTCAGAGTCTGCATCCTAGGGAACCCAACCCACGGCAGCCAGTACCAGAAGTACTCATAAACCTGGGATGGGGTTTTGGAGCTGGATCGCCAACCACCCACTTGGAAATGACGACCCCCACCACTGGTTAGCCCCAGCACGGGTAACCGTGCTATTACTAAAACTAGCACCAGTAATAAAGTGGAATGTATTTTTGTAGATGGATATTCACTAGCACCAGGTGTGAGGTGTCAGGTGTTTGGAGGGAAATAGTAACTCATGGGCAGCTCTTGTTAGGCAGGGTGATTCTTTGGAAAAAGAAAACAAAAGACCAAGAGTGGCTGAAAGCTCACTGTGAAAGGAATGTGGTCTCCTTGGTTAACAGAAAAACAAGGCACTCGTTGCCTGCAGTGGAAAAGCTGAGAAAGCCAAGACCAGACCCAGGACTTAATCATGAAAAGAACTAAGCACCAAAAGAGGCAGGTCCGCTATGCCAAGATCTGGGCTCTGACTGGGAAAGGACACAACCCTCATGAGCGGTGAGGTTCATCTGAGTTTATCACTCCCAAATCCCCAGATTCCTCAAATCCACGCCTGCAGAAAATACCCACCCATTCGATTCAGATCTACACTCCCTTCTCTCTTGAGGATAATGAAGAGATCTCCCCTCAAAGACAACTTGTGCTCATCTCTCTTTCCCTTCAGTTCAGTTCAGTTCAGTCGCTCAGTCGTGTCCGACTCTTGGCGACCCCATGAATCGCAGCACGCCAGGCCTCCCTGTTCATCACCAACTCCCAGAGTTCACTCAGACTCACGTCCATCAAGCCAGTGATGCCATCCAGCCATCTCATCCTCTGTTGTCCCCTTCTCTTCCTGCCCCCAATCCCTCCCAGCATCAGAGTCTTTTCCAATGAGTCAACTCTTCGCATGAGGTGGCCAAAGTACTGGAGTTTCAGCTTTAGCATCATTCCTTCCAAAGAAATCCCAGGGCTGATCTCCTTTAGAANACGCCAGGCCTCCCTGTTCATCACCATCTCTCGAAGTTCACTCAGACTCGCATCCATCGAGTCAGTGATGCCATCCAGCCATCTCATCCTCGGTCGTCCCCTTCTCTTCCTGCCCCTAATCCCTCCCAGCATCAGAGTCTTTTCCAATGAGTCAACTCTTCGCATGAGGTGGCCAAAGTACTGGAGTTTCAGCTTTAGCATCATTCCTTCCAAAGAAATCCCAGGGCTCATCTCCTTTAGAATGGACTGGTTGGATCTCCTTGCAGTCCAAGGGACTCTCAAGAGTCTTCTCCAACACCACAGTTCAAAATTCAGTTTTATAAGAACTAGAAAAGGAATAGACCTGGCAGTTTACTGATTATTTAAAGATTAAGAACAAAAGACATGAAGACAGGAATGAGCAAACTTGTGCTTAAGAGAGGAGCGGGGACAGACATTAGAATGACACTAGAGGGCATTATTTTGATTTGGGTGTCAGATTGCTTTCAAGTTTTCCAATCCATTCTTCTTAACTATTAATAATTTGCATAGAAAATCCTAAGTAGTTTTTATTAAATCATCTGTCATCGCTATACAGAATCAAGGATGATTTCAGTAGACATTCAAATAAAATCATCTAACTGATGAGGGCTAACAAATTAATTTTTTTACTCAATTCTAGAGGGATTCAAACTGCTCTGTCAGAAATGATGTATAGCAATCCTAATGCATTTTTAAGGAACAAATAGGTTCTAAATTAGTGAAGTGCTAGCCTGAACATTATGATAGCCCATTAGATCTTTTTATACTATGACATTGGCATCTCTGAAGATCACAGTTAACTAAAATCTTATCTTAGATATTTTCATCCCTATAAGCTTATATTAAACTTTCAGTGTTTCTCATTGCACTGAAAAATTTATTTACAGGGCAGCAATAGAGAAACAGACATAGAGAATAGACTTATGGACATGGGGCGAGGGGAGGAGAGGGTGAGATATATGGGAAGAGTAACATGGAAACTTACATTGTCATATGTAAAATAGATAGCCAACGGGAATTTGCTGTGCAGCTCAGGGAACTCAAACAAGGGCTCTGTATCAACCTAGAGTGGTGGGGTGGAGAGGGAGACAGGAGGGAGATTCAAAAGGGAAGGGATTTATGTATACCTGTGGCTGAGGTTTGACAGAAAACAACAAAATTCTGTAAAGCAACTATCCTTCAATAAAAAAATAAGTTAAAAAAATCCTTACTTTTTCATACATTTTAATTTGCAAATGTATGTTCTCAGNAGAGTGGTGGGGTGGAGAGGGAGACAGGAGGGAGATTCAAAAGGGAAGGGATTTATGTATACCTGTGGCTGAGGTTTGACAGAAAACAACAAAATTCTGTAAAGCAACTATCCTTCAATAAAAAAATAAGTTAAAAAAATCCTTACTTTTTCATACATTTTAATTTGCAAATGTATGTTCTCAGTTGTTCAGACAAATTAATGTATTTCACACTCCACAATCCTATTAAAGAGTAAAAATACAAAAAGGTGTTAGAATGTAAAACTGAAAAATAGCACAGCACAAAGCTTAAGATATAAGTGCAAAGAAGTGTGGAGAAAGGACTTGAGGAAAATCCAGTGGTATGGTACTAATTCGAATAAAAGTGTGTTTTTTTTTTTTAAGAGTCAAGTTTTGACTTGGCCTGGAAGAGCATGCCTAAGTTGGAAAGGGTGCAAATACAGAAGAAAAAAAGACATTGCAAGTTGGATACTTATGAATTAGGAAATGCTAACAAAAATGAGCAAATTTGTTGTCGATAGAAGTAATATTATGAAGCGTGGTTGTTAATATCTATTGATCATCTGCTATATTCAAAACACTTGCTGAGTGATTTACCTTCATTATATCAATCCACTTAATTATTAATCACATTTTAAAAATTGTGGCACCAAGTCCAGAGAAATGAAATAATTTGGATAATGTCAATAACTGGTAATTTCAGGAGTCAAATTTCAGGGTTTCAAACCTTACATATTTTACTGCAGAATTCAGACTTTTAGTCTTTAAATTTTATTTAATCACAAGCAAGTGGGTATTAGATACTTTCCTCTGAAAAAAATTTTAATGCTTCATTTGATATTAGTCAAAATTCATTGAATCAAAGTTTATTTTTCTTTAATTACAATTATTAGAGAACATATTTTAGCATCTCTATTTGGTAATAGTACCCTTGATGTCCTGAATAATCTTTTACTCACCTCTGAATCACACTGTTTCCCCATCTATTTCCCATGAAGTGATGGGACCAGATGCCATGATCTTCGTTTTCTGAATGCTGAGTTTTAAGCCAACTTTTTCGCTCTCCTCTTTCAATTTCATCAAGAGCCTTTTTAGTTCCTCTTCACTTTCTGCCATAACAGTGGTGTCATCTGCATATCTGAGGTTATTGATATTTCTCCCGGCAATCTTGATTCCAGCTTGTGCTTCTTCCAGCCCAGCATTTCTCATGATGTACTCTGTATATAAGTTAAATAAGCAGGGTGACAATATACAGCCTTGATGTACTCCTTTCCCGATTTGGAACCAGTCTGTTGTTCCATGTCCAGTTCTAACTGTTGCTTCCTGACCTACATATAGGTTTCTCAAGAGGCAGGTCAGGTGGTCTGGTATTCCCATCTCTTTCAGAATTTTCCACAGTTTATTGTGATCCACACAGTCAAAGGTTTTGACATAGTCAATAAAGCAGAAATAGATGTTTTTCTGGAACTCTCTTGCTTTTTCAATGATCCAGCGGATGTTGGCAATTTGATCTCTGGTTCTTCTGCCTTTTCTAAAACCAGCTTGAACATCTGAAAGTTCACGGTTCATGTATTGCTGAATCTTTCTCTTACCCCCTCCCCTTACCTCCTCCCAAATAGCTGTACCCACCTAACCTCTGACTTCAAGGATAATAACTAGATTTATTGTTGTTGTTGCTGTTGTTCAGTCACTAAGTCATGTCCAACTCTTTGTGATCCCATGGACTGTAGCCCACCAGGCTCCTCTGTCCATGGAATTCTCCAAGCAAGAGTACTGGAGTGGGTAGCCATTCCCTTCTGCAGAATAACTAGGTTAAGTCACAGGTTAAGATGAGTCCATGCTGATGAGGAAGGAAAGGAACTATTACAAAGAAGCTACAGGTCCTGGTCAGCATGGACTTTCAGGAGAAAGGAGGCTAGGCTTGAGATTGAATTAAAGAGACAGAAACATAAGAACAGCAAAAAAAAAAAAAAAAAGTTTGGAGTTTTACCAGCTTGAATCAAAATATAGGGTTAACACTCTGGAAAAGACTCCAAGAGGTGTTGCAGATATGCAAATAGTCTGGCTCCTAGATGCATGGAAAAGGAGAAGCCCACACTGAGTGAGGAAAGTATGCTAAAAAGTGGAAGAAGGGATGACAATGCTTGGTGAAATAGGCATGTTGGTGAGGATGTACTATGTAAGGTTGGAAAATCCATTAAAGCCCTATGTTCCATGAAAGAACCAAAGGACACATCATTTACCGAAGCACTGAGGAATGCACTGGTGCGACAGAGTGCAGCATCACCAGCTGATGGTGGGAGATGTCATATAATAATGGGGATTAGTAATAGCCCTGGGAATGCTGCTGCTGCTGCTGCTAAGTCGCTTCAGTCGTGTCCGACTCTGTGCGACCACATAGACGGCAGCCGACCAGGCTCCACCATCCCTGGGATTCTCCAGGCAAGAACACTGGAGTGGGTTGCCATTTTCTTCTCCAACGCATGAAAGTGAAAAGTGAAAGTGAAGTCACTGAGTCATGTCTGACTCTCAGCGACCCCATGGACTGTAGCCTACCAGGCTCCTCCGTCCATGGGATTTTCCAGGCAAGAGTACTGGAGTGGGGTGCCATTTCCTTCTCCTCCTGGGAATGCTATCCATGGGATTTTCCAGGCAAGAGTACTGGAGTGGGGTGCCATTGCCTTCTCCTCCTGGGAATGTTAGGACCCTGAAAAACAAGAGACCAAGCGAAAGTGCTTAACTATTAAAAAGGCAGGTGGATGCAATTATTGTCGTGAGTGGTAAGATTGGAGGGCATCCAGGGAAGCCTGATCCACAAAGAATTGTGGAGATAGTTAATAGTTAATTTTTTCTAGGGGAAAAATAGATGGGAGGCTAACCTAGTTTTTACTCAGTCTGTATAACCAAAAGAAGTCAAGGATGGAAATGAAAATATTTGTCCACATAATAACTTACACACAAATGTTTATAGCAGTACTATTCAAATATTCATCAACTGGTGAATGGGTAAACAAAACTTGGTAAATCCATACAGTGGAATATTATTTGACCATGAAAGGAATGGAGTATGAATATATGCTACAACATAGAGTGAAACTTGAAAACATATGGTTAAATGAGAAAAGCCAGTCACAAAAGGCCACTTATTGTATAATTCATAAAATGTTCAGAATAGGCAATTACATAGGTATAGAAAGTGACTGCTCAGGGCGGGGTTGGAGGGTTAAACAGATAAGGTGCTGATCCCTAAAGGGCACAGGGCTTCTTTTTGAGATGGTGAAAATGCTCTAAGATTTCCTTTGGAGATGGTTGCACGTATCTGTGAATACACTAAAAACGATTGAGTTGTATGTTTTAAACAAGTGAATTATGTGGTAGGTGGGTTATATCTCAATAAACCTATTTAAAAAGAAAAAAAAAATCAAGGTTGATAAACAGGAGGATAAAGATAGCTCAGTAAAAAGCCACAGTCCTTTGCCAAGTTTCTGAACCTGACCCAGTTCTCCAGCTTGGAACCTACTGACTAAAAAGAGAGGGAAAAAAAGAGGTCAGATCCCCAGGAGCAAGGGCCCTGAAATACCAGGGAACATGAAGAAAGTCCTCCAGCCCAAGAAACCAGTGGGTACTCAAGCAGCTGCACACCAGGAAAAGGAAGTATTTCAAGAACCACTGGACACTGGGTCCAATTTGAAACAGATACGCAGAGACCTGAAGCAATAGAATGGATCCCCTTGCAGAGGAAGGTACATGGGGATAAAGTAAGAACTGAGTTCAACTTGCAGTGGGTCCACTGGCTCTGAAGACCCACCCCCATGTCCACTTTACAGGTTTCCAGATGGACACTGGAATAGACGCACTTGGCAGAAACCCATTATGGGTGGTTGGCCTGGGAGGTTAAGAACTATCTTAGTGGGGAAAGCCTAGTAGACATGGGGATAAAGTAAGAACTGAGTTCAACTTGCAGTGGGTCCACTGGCTCTGAAGACCCACCCCCATGTCCACTTTACAGGTTTCCAGATGGACACTGGAATAGACGCACTTGGCAGAAACCCATTATGGATGGTTGGCCTGGGAGGTTAAGAACTATCTTAGTGGGGAAAGCCTAGTAGGGAACTCTAAAACTGCCCTCCCTTCACTTCCAGCCAAGATTCTAAGTCAAAAGCAATCTCATTGAGAAGAAAAAGGCAATTTAGTGAACGCTCCATGTCAGACTGTAATGAGTTACTTCAGTTCAGTTCAGTCGCTCAGTCATGTCCGACTCTTTGTGACCCCATAAACGGCAGCACGCCAGGCCTCCCAGTCCATCACCAACTCCCGGAGTTTACCCAAACCCATGTCCACTGAGTCAGTGATGCCATCCAACCATCTCATCTTCTGTTGTCCCCTTCTCCTCCTGCCTTCAATCTTTCCCAGCATTAGGGTCTTTTCAAATGAGTCAGCTCTTTGCATCAGGTGGCCAAAGCATTGGAGTTTCAGCTTCAACATCAGTCCTTACAATGAACACGCAGGATTGATTTCCTTTAGGATGGATTTGTTTGATCTCCTTGCAGTCCAAGGGGCTCTCAAGAGTCTTCTCCAACACCACAGTTCAAAAGCATCAATTCTTCTGCACTCAGCTTTCTTTGGATATTAAGTCAGGGAAGGAAGCTGAATTTAAACTATGGTAACCTGGAAAGAACTCAAAGAAAAGATGACATTTGAGCAAAGACTTGCATACTGTGAGGGGTTGGTCTGAAAGAAAGAACCCAATTCCAGGGTTTGGGGTTTGAGCATCTGGAAGGACAGCACTGTCATTTTCCTGAGCTATAAAGGAAGAAACGGGCTTTCCAGCTGGCGCCAGTGGTAAAAAAAAAAACCACCTGTCAGTGCAGGAGACATAAGAGACCAGGGTTTGATCCCTGGTTTGGGAAGATCCCCTGGAGGAGGGCATGGCAACCCACCTCAGTATTCTTGCCTGGAGAATCCCATGGACAGAGGAGCCTGGAGGGCTACAGTCCATAGGCTCACAATGAGTTGGATACAACTGAAGCAACTTAGCAGGCAAGCATGCAAAGAGAAAGAATGGAGTTTGGGAGAGCTGAAAGTGAAAGTAGCTCAGTTGTGTCTGACTCTTTACGACCCCGTGGATCATACAGTCCATGGCGTTCTCCAGGCCAGAATACTGGAGTGGGTAGCCTTTCCCTTCTCCAGGGAATCTTCCCCACCCAGGGATTGAACCCAGGTCTCTAGCATCGCAGGTGGATTCTTTGCCAGCTGAGCCACAAGGGAAACTTGGGAGAACATAGAGGTGGACAAGTCTGTAGTTCAAGAGGGAGTTCTGGGCTAGGGAGAGGAAGTTAGCAGATGTAAGCGTATCCTGGTAGATGGGTTTTAAAGCCACGAGACTGAAAGTTATCAACAAGAGATCAATCATATGTCAGACTTTCCATTTTGTTTGGTATAAAAGCAAGGAAATTGAGAAAGAGAAGCCAGTGAAGTAGAAGAAAAATCAGAAAACTTGCAATGCCTAGAAATAAATAAGGAGAGAAAGTCTTTCAAAGAGCTGAGTCTGATTGATTGTGTTAAATTATGCTTATGAATCAATGAAGATGAGCACTGGGAACTGTTCTCTAGATTTAGCAGTGCAGGGTCCTGGTAACCTCCACAAAAGCAGTTTTGAGGTCGAAAGCGTAATTGGAATAGATTCAAGAAAGAATGGAAAGAGCAGATTTAGTGACAATGAACATGAACAACTCTTGAAGTAGTTATTCGTTAAAGAGAAATGGGGCTGTAACAAGGGGAGGAGTGAGTCAACAGAGTTTTTCATAGTGCCAGAAATAATGTTTATGATAATGGTCTGCTAAAGTGGGGGAAGTTGATGATGTAGAAGAGAAACAGGAAATTGATGAGCAATGTCCCTGAGTGGCTGAGAGGATGGGATCTGGTGTATAAGTGTAAACTGTGGCCTTTGATTGGCGTGAGGGCAGTTCGTCCATTAAAACGCAGGGACAAGTAGAGCATATGGACGCAAACTCAGGCATGTGTGTATATGCAATGAGAGAATTAAAATTCTCTTCTGATCACTTCACAAAGAGTCCAACATGACTAAGTGACTTTCACTTTCTTTTCTTTCTGATTACTTCAATTTGTTCAGTGAAACAGGAAAAAAGGTTATCAGCTGAGAGTTTGTAGGTGCCTAGGTTTTACTCTCAGTTTAGATAGGGAACCACTGAAGAGGAGCTAAAAAGCCTCTTGATGAAAGTGAAAGAGGAGAGTGAAAAAGTTGGCTTAAAGCTCAACATTCAGAAAANGCAGAGTACATCATGAGAAACGCTGGGCTGGAAGAATCACAAGCTGGAATCAGGATTGCTGGGAGAAATCTCAATAACCTCAGATATGCAGATGACACCACCCTTATGGCAGAAAGTGAAGAGAAACGAAAAAGCCTCTTGATGAAAGTGAAAGAGGAGAGTGAAAAAGTTGGCTTAAAGCTCAACATTCAGAAAATGAAGATCATGGCATCTGGTCCCATCACTTCATGGGAAATAGATGGGGAAACAGTGGAAACAGTGTCAGACTTTATTTTTGGGGGCTCCAAAATCACTGCAGATAGTGACTGCAGCCATGAAATTAAAAGATGCTTACTCATTGGAAGAAAAGTTATGACCAACCTAGATAGCGTATTGACAAGCAGAGACTTTACTTTGCCAACAAAGGTCCATCTATTCAAGGCTATGGTTTTTCCTGTGGTCATGTATGGATGTGAGAGTTGGACTGTGAAGAAGGCTGAGCACCGAAGAATTGATGCTTTTGAACTGTGGTGTTGGAGAAGACTCTTGAGAGTCCCTTGGACTGCAAGGAGATCCAACCAGTGCATTCTGAAGATCAGCCCTGGGATTTCTTTGGAAGGAATGATGCTGAAGCTGAAATTCCAGTACTTTGGCCACCTCATGTGAAGAGTTGACTCATTGGAAAAGACTCTGATGCTGGGAGGGATTGGGGGCAGGAGGAGAAGGAGACGACCGAGGTTGAGATGGCTGGATGGCATCACGGACTCAATGGATGTGAGTCTGAGTGAACTCCGGGAGATGGTGATGAACACGGAGGCCTGGCGTGCTACGATTCATGGGATTGCAAACAGTCGGACATGACTAAGCAACTGAACTGAACTGAACTGGAAAACATTTTCTACCTCCTGCTGGTTGTGGAAACATTTTCTCTGCAAAAAGTTGTCAAGATGCTTGAAGAAATGGTAGCCAGTTGGAGAGAGATCAGGTGAATATGGTGGGTGAGGCAAAACTTCGTAACCCAATTAATTCTACTTTTGAAGCATTGGTTGTGTAACATGTAGTCTTGCAGAAGTGGGCCCATTTTGTTGACCAATACCAGCTGCAGGAACTGCTGTTTTCAGTGCATCATGTCAATTTGCTGAGCATACTTCTCAGATGTGATGGAATTCAGAAAACTGTAGTGGATCAGACCACCAAACAGTGACCATGATCTATTTTTGGTGCAGTTGGGTTTTGGGAAGTGCTTTGGAGCTTCTACTCGGTCCAACCACTGAGCTGGTCATCACCCGCTATCATATAAAATCCACTTTTTGCTGCATGTCACAATTCGACCAAAAAATGTTTCATTGTTACTGTGTAGAATAAGAGAAGACAATACTTCAAAATGATGTCTTTTTGCATTTTCGGTCACCTCACAAGGCACCCAATTATGGAGCTTTTTCACCTTTCCAATTTGCTTCAAATGCTGAACAACCATAGAATGATCAACATTGATTTCTTCAGCAACTTCTCATAGTTGTAAGAGAATCAGCTTCGATGATGCTCTCAGCTTATTATTGACAACTTCTACTGGCTGGCCACTACACTCCTCAGCTTTAAGGCTATCTTCTCCTTTGCAAAACTTCTTGAACCACCACTGTATGTTTGTTAGCAGTTCCTGGGACCAATTAGTTGTTGATGTTGCAAGTTGTCTCCACTGCTTTAAGACCCATTTTGAACTTGAATTTAAAAATTGCTTGAACTTGCTTTTTGTCTAACATCATTTCTATAATCTAAAATAAATACAAAATAAACAGCAAGTAATGCCATTAGCAAAAAAACACACACACACAAGAAATGCACATTAAAATGATGTAAAACTTAACCATTTATTTAAGAATGTATTCCAATATCGAACAGCAAAGCTCAACATTGCAAAGCTGCAATTGCTTTTGCACCAACCTAATACATTCCACAGGCAGAATATAATCTGTCTCAAAAGGCAAGAGTAGCCTGAAAAATGGGTTTGTTTGTTTTTTATGGGTTGGGTAATTTTATAGGCTAATCAGTAGGAGTCCAAGGCTAATCCTTTGGACTGCAAGGAGATCCAACCAGTCAATCCTAAAGGAAATCAGTCCTGAATATTCATTGGAAGGACTGATGCTGAAGCTGAAACTCCAATACTTTGGCCACCTGATGTGAAGAGCTGACTCATCTGAAAAGGCCCTTATGCTGGGAAAGATTGAAGGTGGGAGGAGAAGGGGATGACAGAGGGTGAGATGGTTGGACAGCATCACTGGCTCAATGGACATGAGTTTGCGTAAACTCCAGGAGTTGGTGATGGACAAGGAGGCCTTCTGTGCTGCAGTCCATGGTGTCACAAAGAGCTGGACATGACTGAGCAATTGAACTGAACTGAATCAGTAGGAGGATTATTCCAACTATTTTGGGAAGAGGGTTGGGATTTCCAGGGATTGAGCCACTGCTCATTTTTAGCCTTTTCATGGTCAGCTTTGGAACTGTCATGGCACCTGTGGGCATGTCATTTAGCATATGCTAATGTATTACAATGAGTGTATAATGAAGCTCAAGGTCTACTGGAAGTTGAATTTTCTGCCACCTTGGGCCTGATCACTTCTAATTAGATTTTATTGTATCCTTAATGGCTCTGTCATTCGTTTAAATGTTGTGCTTTGCCTCTCTTCCCTCCTGTCTCAATAGGAAAACCTCTCCTCTGGAGAGATGTCTATTAAACTGGTCAAAATTAGCAAAGATGATATTTGAAAACTTTAAACACTGATTAAATGACTCACAAATTTGACCAGCATTTATTCAATAGAATCAATGGAAATTTGTCAATAGCAATGAGAGACCATAGCTCTTGAGCTAGAAACTGTACCTACCCCTTCCCATAAGTTCTGCTTTGTGACAGTATCACTCATTATTCTATCTCATTTCTCACAACATAAGAAAGATCATCAGCAGGAAGCTGTTGAAGACTATACTTGCCCATTCATACTACGTTTCATAAGACCTGCTCCAGTGGTCTCAGTAGCTGAGTGGCCATCTTTAACAATCTCCTCGAGTGAAGAGACTAGGTTCAGCAACCGGTGACATCAGCAGATTCCATTGTCCCAGTCTGAGCTGAGGAATAGTCACACTGAGTGGTGGCAGCAGCTGGACAGCAGTACCAGTTCCCAAAGGCCCCCAACACACAGCCCCCGTGGGAGGATCTGGGAGGGGCGGTCAGTAAAGAGTAAAGAGCAAGTTTCCCATTTCTCACCAGGCACAGTTTCTGGCTCCATAGCCCAGAGGCTCAGCATAAGAGAAGATCAAGGCAGCTTCAAACACCTACAATACTCTACCCTTGCTAGGGAAGTTACTTCAATATAAGCAGAATGTGGACAGTTTATATCCCAGGGTATTATCTAAAACAGAAGAGCAACCAACTAACAATTAGTGGAGATTAACATCTGACATGATACCATTAGAAACAGACCACTCAGAAACCTAGCAGATTAATAAACGACAGACAAAGAGCCTGACCAAAAGGACAATCATCGCTAGTAGTCAGGTAAATTGTCTGTGTGCCCAAAACCAGGATATTTAAGAGATGAAAATCCCATGGACGGAGGAGCCTGTTAGGCTGCAGTCCATGGGGTCGCTAAGAGTCGGGCACGACTGAGCGACTTCACTTTCACTTTTCACTTTCATGCATTGGAGAAGGAAATGGCAACCCACTCCAGTATTCTTGCCTGGAGAATCCCAGAGATAGAGGAGCCTAGTGGGCTGCTGTCTATGGGGTCGCACAGAGTCAGACTCGACTGAAGCAACTTAGCAGCAGCAGCAGCAGAGACAGCACACTGTGCAGGAAAGAGACTTCACTGAAGAGGTACAACCAAGTTACGAAACAAACACACAAACAGTAATAATGAAAATGAAAATTTCCCAGGCCAGTGGTGGGGGCAGGGAATCAATATCCAGAGTTGCTACAAGATATTGTCTAAAATATCATTTTCAGCAAATAGTTATAAGACATGTGAAGAAACAGTAAAGCATGACCCATACAAACTGATTTTGAGGGATTATACTTAGCAGATAAAGCTTCTAAGCAGCTATAATTATATTCAGAGAGGTACAAACATATATACCTACATATAGCACTTCTGGTAATTTTCTATAACATTGTGGAATATTTGAGTTGGAATTCAGTTATATGCAAGTGAAAGAGTAAATTCAGGGGATGCAAGTGATTAACTATTAGAACTACAGCGGTAACATTTCCTTGTACTAGCACCATGGAAGTCATGTTGATACAAGTGGTAAAATAATTATTGAGCTTTCTCCTAAGTAATTCCCTTCTTGTTAGGAACCTAAGAAGACATGTTAGTAACCAAAGATAACCCAATTTAAAAACATAACAAAGAGCTTTGATGAGGACATGTAGGTTGGACAGGGTGAGAAAGCAGTAATGAGACTGCCACCTCAATAAATATTTTGGCAGGACAAGTTTTAAGACCTGCACAATAGTCCATTATGTTGATTGATCTACCAGGGTTTGGTGAGTCTGTTCCTCTTTGAGAATATTTTGGTTGCTTTCCTTCTACTTCGGTGCTTCTCAACTTCAGTGCTATTGATATTTTGTGCTAGTTAATCCTTCCTTGTGGTGGAATGTGTTGTGTATTGTGGGAGGTCCAACAGCATTGCTGGCCTCTACCCGCTAAGTGTCAATAGCACATCCCCTCCCCTCAGGGGTGACCAAAATATCTCCAAATATTGCCAAATGCCCCCTCAAAAACACAATCACCTCTAAATGAAAACCACCACTCTATTAAAAACACATTTTAATGATTGCCCTGATTATAAAAGCAATGCAAAATTTATTGAAAAACATTGTTTAAAATGCAGAAAACTAATATGAAAAACATCAGCATTTTATTTTATTTTACTCTGACATCATCACTTAAAACATTTGTATTTCAGCATATTTTATTTTTGTCTGTTATTAAATTTAAATTTATTATGTCACTTGGCATCCTATAATTCTATGTACTTATTCAATATTTTTATGAGCCATTTGCTCATGTCATGAAATAGTCTTTAAAAAAGTGGTTTTGAATGGCCATGTAGTGTCCAATTGCACAGTAAGTTTCTCTTTTTTTTCTTCTTTTTTCAATTTAGGATAACTCTCCTGAGCCCATGTCAAACTTTAGGTTCTCTGGTATAATGAGCTCTTTGTCTAGTAAGAAAATGATTCTGAACAAAGCCCTTTTTATCATTTTGTTTAGTAAAGAGCATATGGAGTCATGGAATTGGACCTGCAGTGATTCAATATACACTTAGTGCTTTAATTTTCTAATTTTTGGTATTATCCAGTTAGACACATTTCATATTAAAATATTTCAAATCCAAAGACACTTCAAGTTTTATTTAACTAATGAAAGAATGAATACTAGTTTAGAAATAATTGTGATATAGCTTTGATAATGTGCTAAGCACCGGATTTGCAAGTTTATCAGACAATTTGATCCCACTCTTAAGGTGCCTAATAATAAAGCATGCACAAAAGTAACTACAACATACAATATAATGAGAATAAGAACCGAGAAGATATACAAAATACAATGGGAATTCAGAAGAAGGAAAAGTCCAGTAGGCAAGGACAGGATAGGCCTGGATGAGGAAGCAGTACTTAACATAAGAACAGAATTTTGGCATGTCAAGCAAGGTAAGCAAAAGGAGGGCTTCCTGAAAGAAGTGACTTGAACTTGGAAGATGGACACTAAGAGATAAGACTGGAGGTCAGTGAAGTCAGTGAAAAGACTTGGAATTCTAGATCAACATATTTGGCATGAAGAGGAAAGGGGTGGAAATGCAAGGGAATGAAGGGAAGGGAAGGAGCAGAAGTCAATGAGAACTTATTCTTGCCAGGTACTGTGCTATATGTCTTACCTACATCATTTCAGTACTCACATCTCCACGTTTAAAATAAAACCAAGACACCTAGTCACCCTGGTTTTAAATGGCAAAAATGGCTTTGCAGTTAAAAAATGGTTGAGATGAGATTCAAGCAGAGGATTTCCCCTGATGATCTTTAAATTAGCCTATGCCACCTTTAAAATGTCATATACTCTATTACTTACTCCAAATCCAAATAAATCTAGAAATTCTCTCAAGCCTTTCCTGTTAAACAGATCCATCAATGTTTTCAGGGTTCTGTGGACACCTCCTTCATTGCCCCCACCACGATGCTATACTTTATATATATATATATATACACACACATATATATATATATACACACACACATCAGCCTAAAGAAAGCTTCAACCCACTCCCTGTGATATAGTATATTTTTTGAAAGTCAAGAAAATATCTTCATCATCACTATGGCTTTAATGATGGGAACAAGTGTCCATAGATATTCACTGATCTGACAAAATAGTATCCAAGTAGGGGTACTGAGATTAAGCACTTCCACCTTCTCCCAAATTGTTGTCAGTATGCCTCTCTTCCAAAGTAATTATAAAATTTGGGCACATGCCTTTATCCCTTTCTTGCCTCCATGTATGTTGGTGGTGGATCCTGGCTTGTTAGAAGTCTTCACATACTACAAAGAAAATTTGCTGATAGCAAGTTGCATGTGGGAGTGAGTTTTAAGTTTGCTTTCAGTGTTAGGCTTAGAACTGGATTGATTTTTGTACTAATAGTGTAATTTCCAGGTATTTGTTTTAGTAACAAACAGTATTTGAAATGACTGCTCTTCAGCAGTAAGTCTATAGCTAATTAGAAGAGTGTCTCACTGATGCTCACTAATGAAAGGGAGAGCTATTACTGATCAAAGTGTGAATGTTTCAAGGATAGCATCATAAAATGCTGTTTGCTCAGTTCTGTAAATATATGCTATTTGCTTTACTTACAACAACCCATCGATGACTTAAGTGCATACTACGCCTGTATGTTGGGTGAAATGAAAATCTCACTAACATGAGCTCTCACCAAAGTGCCCTATCTGCTATTAAACTTTTATTAAGAACAGAGATAAAACAATTCTCTTCGGAGTAGGAATTAGAGTGCCTGTTGATGATCACTGAAGTGAATAAGGAAGAGACAATATGAGAGAGAGCCGCGTTCTCAAGGAAACCCCTCGCTGGTCATGCCCGTTGTGATCTGACCTTGCCCTTCCCATTCCCGGAGGTACTTCAGGTCACTTCACATCAATGGATAACAGAACGGCTAAATGTCCCGGAGTGAGTGCTGCAGTGTGTGAAGATATAAAGGCCGCTCTTGGGATGGGTGTCTGAATGTAGGTTTTGTTGTCAGGATAGAAAGCAGCCTCAGAGCCAGCGAGCCAAGTGCCGCATTCCACGGTGAGACAGGAGCTTTTGAGAAAGCCACCACCTCGACTCCAGCTTCCGTGGGTTTGGAAATGATGAGGACAAGCGCCAACATATTGGGGAAGACCCTAAGCTGGATGAGCTACTTAGGGAGGAGCTGGAAACTGGGAAAGCGAGAGACAAAAGATATTTTTATAAACAAAATACATAGTTTCAGCATTAACCAAAACAAAGAAAGGGCAGTTCAATGGCATAATTGTTTTCACTCCAGTGCTTCATTTTTCTGTTTTACTGGCAGTGATCTGACTGAATCAGTCAGTTGTTCCAGCTTTGAAAAGACCTGAGGATATGTTCAAGTGTCTCACCAAGACATTCAGACAAAAACAGAGTGGACATACAATTAGAATGTTTACTTTTATATGTATTTTTATTTCAGTATTTTTTACATATCTCATGTCAAAATAGCACAAAAATTGCTAAGATTTTAACACTTCTTTTTTGACTCTTTCTTAAAGTTTCCACCTCTTTGCTTATATTACTCATCTGTTCTTGAATGTTGTCTACTTTTTCTATTAGAATCCTTAACATAATTTTCATATTACTTTAATTCCAGATCTGTTAATTCTAAAATCTGTCTTAATCTGGTGCTGATGTTTGCTTTGTCTTTTCATAGTGTGAATTTTGGTATTTCTTCATTTGTTTTGGTCTTTGTTTACTGCCCCTTTAGGTCACCTTGTGATCTTTGTTAAAATCTGGATGTGGACCTGATATATTAAATAATAGGAACTCAGGAAAACAGGCCACTAGTATAAGGTTTTCTGTTGATGTGGCTGGAGTATTATATATAATATTTGCCACATCTGTAGGGATCAGAGGTGTCCAAGTCCTCTACTATCTAATTTTGTCTCTCCTTTATATTGGAGCTTCTCTTTGTACTGTTCTTCAGACAAAATCTAGTTCTTGCAGCTCCTGCCAGAATCCACTGTTATTTATTGGAGCCTGTTGTGGGGAGGGAAACTTTCTACACTATTATCATTCCTTTAATAGCTCTATGTCCCTTTGCAGTTACCTTAACACATGTTTCCTAGCATTTTTTCCCCCTATGTGAGGACCACCCCCAACCAAAAAAAAAAAAAAAAGGCCAGAGAAGGCTGGAATCCAGGAAATGACCCACACTTGGATGGGTTAAGGCACTGGTAAAGTATTTGCTTTCTAAAGTGGAGTAGGTCTTTGTTACGAAAAATGATTGTTTCACAATTTCACAATGATTACTTTTCCCCTCCCCTTGCCAGAGCCATGAAGGGCTCTTTCTTGGCTCTTTACCTTGAGAACTTAGTGATGGTCCCGGAGGTTATACTTAGGAGAGTGTGGGTCCAGGACATTTCCTCTCTCAGACTAGTTCACATTATATATATATATATAGATTGCAAGTCGTGTCCGACTCTTTGCAACCCCATGAACTGTAGCCTACCAGGCTCTTCAGTCCATAGAATTTTCCAGGCAAGAATGCTGGAGTGGGTTGCCATTTCCTTCTCCAGTTCACATTCAGCCTCCACAATTTGTCCAACTTTCTATTTATCTTCCTACCAGTTTATGGCTCTAGTGGACCTTGTTCCAGGTAATAACATTCACTTCTTGTATTCACCTAACTCTCCAGATTTGAGTGTTGAAATCTGCCCTATAACCTCAGTTCTCTAATAAGCCCAGGAAAAATCATTAATTTTGTTTGCTCACCCTTTTTCTTATTGTAAGGGTAGGGGTGATGGCTACCAAGATCTTTACATAATGGAGCTGAAGCCAGAAGTGTCTTTCATTCATTATTTTATTTAACAAATGTGAAGCTAATGGCGAAGTTGACTATATTTCTCTTTTAAGATTATCTTCTCTCCTGTCTTTGTCAGCATTCACTACTTTTCCTCTTCCTTCTCCACTGGCTCATTATTAATTATTCTTTCTTCTAATCCTAGATTTTCAATTACTGCCACCCTATATATTATCGCTGAGCTTGGCTTTAGCACCATGAATATGATGCAGAATTCCCAATCTGTATCAACATCCAAGATATGATTTCCCATCTTATTTTCAATGGCCAATCTGACTTATTTTAATGGAAGCACTGGGGCTTCCCAGATGGAGCTAGTGGTAAAGAGCCCATCTTGCTAATGCAAGAGATGCAGGAAAGTTGGTCTTCCTGGGTCAGGAAGACTCATCTCCTGGAGAAGGAAATGTCAACCCACTTCAGTATTCTTGCCTGGAAAATTCTATGGACAGAGGAGGCTACAATCCATGGAGTTGCAAAGAGTCAGACACTACTGAGCACACACACACACACACACACACACTGGAAGTATCAAATAACCTTCAACAAAAAGATGTCAAAACTCACAATCTTATTCCCATTTCTATTTGCCTTCTTCATTTCCATCTTGATGGATAGCACAACTTTTCATCAATCAAATGAGTAAACCTGAACCCTTAATCTTTCTCAAATGATATCAACAAATTTATTTCCATTTTTTAATTATAAATCTTCTTTTCCATATCTACTGGCATAGACTTTGTTCAATTTTTCACCATTTTCATTATCTCTCACCCAGACTATGGCAATCAATCCTAAATAACCTTTCTTTGGGATCAATCCAATATTTTTGACTCCTGTAATACTATAGGGGTTCCCTGGTGGCTAGGTGGTAAAGAATCCACCTACCAATGCAGAAGACACAGGGAAGATCCCCTGGAGAAGGAAGTAGCAACCCACTCCAGTATTCTTGCGTGGAAAACCCCATGGACAGAGGAGACTGGTGGGCTACAATCCCTGGAGTCACAAGAGTCAGACACATCTTAGCTACTCAACAACAACACAGCTACTACAAAACAGAGCATTCAAACATAACCTGATTGTTATCCCCCTGCTTTAATCTTTCAATGGCTTTGAAAACTTGTAGCATAAAATGCAAATTCTTGAACCTCATTAAAGTCTTTAACTTTACACCCTGGCCTAACTCCCTACTCTCACTTTCCTATTTTTTTTCTAAACACATGACTTGTTTCCATCATTTTGAACTATGCACAACCCACCCTATTATAAAATATTTTTACAGGTTTTTCTTTTTGTTTTTAATGACCTTCCCATAACTTTTTGTTTGAATAATTCTTCCTGAACTTTCAAGATCAAGTTCAAGCATCACCTTTTTTGGGGAAGTCTTCCTCTGTCTCTTCCCCACATCATCCTTCTTGCCACTCTTATGCTCAGTGACTCCTTTTGTGTTCTACCTGTACTCTTGAAACATAGCCTGAAGTAATATGAGCTCCTCGACTGGATCCTAAAACACAAAAAAGGAGAAAACTGGTAATATTGAAATGTTAAAAAACTACAGTTCAGTTAATAGCAATGTACCTAGACAGCATTTTAAAAAGCAGAGACATTACTTTGCCAACAAAAGTCCATCTAGTCAAAGCTTTGGTTTTTCCAGTAGTCATATATGGATGTGAGAGGTGGACTATAAAGAAAGTTGAGCACTGAAGAATTGATGCTTTTGAACTGCGGTGTTGGAGAAGACTCTTGAGAGTCCCTTTGACTGCAAGGAGATCCAATCAGTCAATCCTAAAGGAAATCAGTCCTGAATATCCTTTGGAAGGATTAAAGCTGAAGCCGAAACTCCAATCCTTTGGCCACCTGATGAGAAGAACTGACTCATTTGAGAAGACCCTGATGCTGGGAAATATTGAAAGCAGGAGGACAAGGGGATGATAGAGGATAAGATGGTTGGATGGCATCACCAACTCAATGGACATGAGTTTGAGTAAGCTCTGAGAGTTGATGATGGACAGGGAAACCTGGCGTGCTGCAGTCCAGGGGTCACAAAGTGTCGGACACGACTGAGTGACTGAACTGAACTGAATGTGTATTCCTTAATTTAGCAAATGTGCCATAGAAATATGGCACAGTTGACTTTTCTGTAAAATTAGGTTAATAATAGCACTCATCTCTGATACTGTTACTGAGGACTGAATCAGAGAAGCCACGTGAAGGACTAAGATAAGCAAGCATTTAGGACTAAGGACCAGCAAACAATCACTTAACATTAGGTATTATTATAATTATTGACAAAAAAAAGTGCTTTTTTCATACCCCCCACTGGACTCTGAACTCCCTAAGTGCCTAGCATGGTACCTATCAAACAGAAAATACTCAGTAAATATTTGTGGAACAAATACAGAGTAGGTTCTAATATTTTCCTTTTCTCTCCCTAGATAGGCTTCTCATAACATTACAGAAATAAATCCCCTGCTGGTTGGTTTATTTAATTGATCAGAATTCATGACAATTTCACCATCACTTACATTCACACTGAACTCTTCTACACCTCAGACCTCAGAAGAAACTGCATTTCATCCCCATTCTAGAACTCTATTCTACAGTACCAAGAGGTAGATTTTCTTCCAGCCCACATATCTTTTGGAAGTCAACACTCTCTTTTTATTGAATTTCTAGCTTTATGGTCAATGAGAATCCTCAACTTGCCCCCAGATAGAAATTTTTTCTTAATATTGGACAGTCTTCAGAATTAAAATGGGTAAGTTGTAACTGTGAAGTGTCTAGTCTATCTGGAGCCATAAAATTTGCAAAGCAGAAAAGAAAATTTAACTACTCAGGAGTAATTCAATAAAACCACTGAATTCCAAGCTAAAACATACTTAAATTATGCATAATCCTACTTACCTGAGGACACACAAGCAATGATCAATTTCAATGCCACTGCTCTTTTTTATGCCCCATGTCCCCTGTGCACCATGGGTGATTATGCCTATATTCTATTTTTTTCTATTCCTTATTCATTTTTAATATATCACGTGAACATTATTCTTCCTGGGGAAAGTCTTGGCCTGCATCTGCATACAGACTCATAGACAAACACACAAACATGTATGCACACACAAAGACACACACAGATACACACATCACAAACATTCACACACACTCACAAACCAGGCATGATACTATGTGCTCCCAGGAACCTAGTCCTCCTTTATCAAGGCATTGGTGGCACTTATTTTAATTTTATTTTTGTTTGACTTACCTGCTAGACTTTAAACTCTGTGGTCAGATAACCATGTCTACCCAGTTCTTTATTTCTGGTTATAAGTACAGTTAGTTGCTCAGTCATGTCCGATCCTTTGATCCCTTGGACTGTAGTCTGCCATGCTCCTCTGTTTATGGAATTCTCCAGGCAATAATACTGGAGTGGGTAGTCATTCACTTCTCCAAAGGATCTTTTTGACCCAGAGATCGAACCCAGGTCTCCTGCATTGCAGGCAGATTCTTTATTGTCTATGCTACCAGGGAAGACCTCTAAGTACAGTAAGAATTGCATATCAACACTGTTGAATGATAAATGAATGAGTGAATAAAAATAAATTTTTAAAATCTTAGTAACTCTGAATACCAGATTCCAAATATATTGTTACTTTGGAGTTAAAATTGACATCAGGGAAGTAGGTATTTGTATTTTTCTCTACATGTTACATGGTCTAAAAGACAGGCATGCACAAATGCAGTCAAGAATTTGCTATCCCACCCTTTCTTTTGCCAAATCATCTTAGACACTTGGTCCAGATTGCTGGAAAATATTTGGCATAGACTTTTTCTTTCACTGAAGTAATTCTACAAACTGATATGATCAAAAGATAATACCATTTGAAAAATTGCTGTGCAAAACACTAGCTATTTCCTTTTGTTATTCCCACCCAGTGGAGCCAAATTTAGAAATAATTTATATCCAGAATATGTTTTACCACTAAGAATCACAGTAGAGAAGTAATTGTTTAAATATCTTTAAATAAATAAAACAAATTACAATATTCTGAATAAACAATAACTATACAATAACTATGTCAGCTTAGACTTCCCTGGTGGCTCAGACGGTAAAGCATCTGCCTACACTGCCTACAATGTGCGAGCCCCAGGTTCAGTCCCTGGGTCAGAAAGATATCCTGGAGAAGGAAATGGTAATCCACTCCAGAATTCTTGCCTGGAAAATCCCATGGAAGGTGAAACCTGGTAGGCTACAGTCCATGCGGTCGCAAAGAGTCAAACACAACTGAGCGACTTCACTTCACTCACTTATGTCAGCATATAGCATTTGCATTAGTAATACTGTGATGGAAACAGGTTTGTTACAGGTGTGTGGGTAGAAAAATGCTGCTCTAAGTTTTGCATGGTGAATGAGCTTTGTGATTGCAGAATTTTCCAAAGCTTGCTATAATTTTTGTTTTTTCTCTTCTTGTCTGTCTCATTGTCATCATATATTGGCCAAAATTTTTAACCACATTCCTGAATATCACCCTCCACTACAGTCAAATATATGTATATAAACAATAGACATCAAACTGCTGGTCATTTCACAGAAGAAATTTTCCTGTTACACACTAGTGAACAAGTGAAAGCCGTGGGCAACCTGCATATCTTTCCTTAAAGCTAAATAACCTCAATATTATGCTAACAGGCTAAATGAGTCCTAAGTTTCTTCAGTATCTTCTACAAACATTTATTATAGTGCACAGTAATTATTCATATATAGACTGATTTCCCAGGTGGATTAAAACTCTTTGCACGTGCAGTCTATATCATATCTCCTTAGGTATCTCCAGGTTCTAGAACAATAGTCAGAATAAAACAAATTTTCGTAAATGTTCCTTGAATAAATGTGTATTATAATCCTAATAATGCCCCTTAACTACTCTACTAATTTTGAAACAATAGCATATCATAATTAATTTGTGTGGTTAACTGTAGCCCACAATGGGATGTTACTGAATGATCAATTGCCTTTCATCTTCCACCTTTGCAGGGCCTTTCTGCTTGAATAGCTTACTATTTGTGTGTTGCCATTTGCCTTCTGTAAAATAATTAGGTATGTGAAACCAAGAACAGATTATTGGATGAGATAAATCCAGTACTTCCTTTTTAATGTATAAATTGAAATTAATTTCATAATAAAGTAAATATTCTTTCCCAACTGATTACTACACATCTTTCTGTATATCTCATTAAACCATTGAAGAAAATAAAATAGCAAAGGCCCCTTCAGCAGAAAAGAAGCAAAAAAAAAAAAAAGCTAAGACAATCAGAATTAAAGATTATTTTTCTCATTCTAGAACTGATCAATCTCTACCCCAAGAAAATTAACATCTTACTTTCCTTTACCTCTTTCTCCATAGCCATGGGCCACAGATGACCCTCTTGCTAATCAGAAAGAAGCAAATCCTATTCTTTCTCATTCTCTTTCCATTTTTATTCTCCATAAATTCATCTATAAATTTACCACTTTCAGCCTTTTTTATTATGCATCTATTCTTAACATTTGCATGAATTAAGCACTCATGCTTATGCAAACAATTAAAGTTAAATATCCAGCCCCAATCCTGCTTAAATAAATTCTAGTACATTTCTGTGTAACTGTTGGACACCACCTTCTGTAGTCCTTCTGAAAATTTAAGTCTGTTATATCCAAAATGGAGCTCACGGTTTTTCATCTGAAGTCTTCTCTTTCTTTTACGCTTATTTCTGTTTACGTTAGCACTATTCCACCCATCAGTAAACTTTACAGGCATAAATGAAACTTCTCTCTCTCTTACTTTCCTGGTGGCTCAGATGATAAAGAATCTACCTGCAATTCAAGAGTCATAGGTTTGATCCCTGGGTCAGGAAGATCCCCTAGAGAAGGAAATAGCAACCCACTCCAGTATTCTTGCCTGAAAATTCCCACAGACAGAGGAATCTGGTGGGCTACAGTCCATAGGGTCGCAAAGAATCAGGCACAACTGAGTGACTAACACATTCACTTTCACACTCTCCTACTTGGTTCTTGGGTCCAATAAGTTTCCAACTCCTCTCTATACCTGTGTAATAACTTATCCTATCTTCCCCTCACCTTTATGTGTATATATATACATATATATATATATATATATATGAGAGGGTGAGGTGAGGTCGCTCAGTCGTGTCCGACTCTTTATGACCCCGTGGACTGTAACCTACTTGGCTTCTCCGTCCATGGGATTCTCCAGGCAAGAATACTGGAGTGGTTGCCATTTCCTTCTCCAGGGGAACTTCCTGACCCAGGGATTGAACCCGGGTCTCTCGCATTAGAGGCAGACGCTTTAACCTCTGAGCCACCAGGGAACCAATATATATATATATATATATATCATTACTTCTCCAGTTCAGGTACTGTAATATTCTCCAGTCTACCTACCACATATCTAAAAACCATCCAGTTATTTAGCATTCCACTATTAAAAACCACCTGTGAGGGGAAAAAAAGACATAATTTTGAAAAGGTCGTATGCTGAATGTGACTTTCTACCTTCTCAGACAAAANTATATATATATCATTACTTCTCCAGTTCAGGTACTGTAATATTCTCCAGTCTACCTACCACATATCTAAAAACCATCCAGTTATTTAGCATTCCACTATTAAAAACCACCTGTGAGGGGAAAAAAAGACATAATTTTGAAAAGGTCGTATGCTGAATGTGACTTTCTACCTTCTCAGACAAAATGCTATGCATTCACTAAATCTAATGAATGGGTTGACAGGAAGGCTACATTTTCCCAGCTCATATGGAGTTAATTTCAAACATATGAGTGAGTTCTGGTAAATGGAATATATATCAATATCATAAATATGACTTACAAATTGGCCTAAAACTTCTTTACACAATCCTCCACTCTCTTCATCTTTCACCTTTTGTGGTTGTCATAGAAGAAAGAATCACAGGTCTCTAAATGACTGGGCAGCATAAAGAATAGATGCATGTATATGTATAACTGAATCACTTTGTTGTACACCTGAAACTAAAACAATGCTATTATTTAACTGTACTACAGCATAAAATAAAAAGTTTTTTTTAAAATTCCACTATTGTGATACTGTTGACAAGAATAGGTAGCCATCATCTGATTAAAATAAAAACCAGAAAAACCAAATTGATGGATGCTCTATAAGATGAATGGCCTATAATCTTCAAAAGTGTCAAGATCCTGAAAGTAAAAAAAATTTTTAAATACATATTTTTTTAAAAAGCAACTAATCCAACAACTAATCCAGACTGAAAGAGATTGGAAACATGACAAACTTAAAAAAATATGACCCTGAACTGGATCCTTTGCTGTAAAGGTCACTATTAGTATGATAGGAAATATTAACTGAGGTTTGAAGATTAAGTGGTCACAGTGCATTGATGTTAAGTTCTTGCATTTGCATTGTGACTATATAGGAGAATACCTATTTATGTAATAAATATACATTAAATTATTTGAAAATAATATAGCATAATGTTAGCAACTCAAGTGACTCAAAAAACTAAGTTCTTTATCCTCTATTTGCAACTTTTTGCATGTTTTAGATATTTTTCAAAAGAAAAAAAATTTTTAAGTAATTAAAAACTAGTGTTTTAGTGTATAGATATGGGAATTTTTCCAAAACTGAAAACAGATGGTGTCTTACACTAGTCATATGTTGAAAGTCAAAACTTTTGGCCTTTGATGTTCATCATTTTAATATTTCTATAAAGAATTTTTTTAATTTTAATTGCTTAAAGATAATTTCTGTATTGATCTACTGTTTGATAATTTTATTTAGATAAGTAAAAGAAAAAACATACAACAGAGTCTATGTAGATATCTCACACCTTGTTCCCTATATTATGTACTTACAAATTAAGATCCTTATATTGAAATTTCAGTGTGAAATGCTAAAGTCACAGATGCTTGAAGTACTACTTCTTTTTTTCCATATGGAAAGTGTTTTTTTTTTTAATTTTTATTAGAGTATAGTTAATTTATAGTGTCATGTTAGTAAAACATCAACTCTTCTGGAATTGAACCAGCGATGTGATGACAACTATACTGGGAAGAACTGCAGACCTCCACTCCACCAACTGAGCTATTGAAGGGAGTACTCTCATTTCTTTATTAGCAACTAGATTCCAAAGTTCTTTATAATTATACGGTTTCAGATTAATGCAACTTATTTATTTTAAAATGCTGTCTTTTGCAAAACTAATCTCATTTACTTTGATACCAGCCCAGGTGGCTCAGTGGTAATGAATCCATCTGCCAATGCAGGAGATGCAAAAGATGTGAATTTGATCCTTGGGTTGGGAAGATTCCCTGGAGGAAATGGCAATCCACTCCAGTATTCTTGCTGGAAAATTCTACGGACAGAGGAGTCCAGCTGGCTGCAGTCCGTGGGATTGCAAAGGGTCAGACAACGCTGAGCACACACACAGCATGCCAGATGATTTTAGCTGTTCTTATAGGACACTACACATACACAATATTTAGACTTGCTCTACTATATTATGAAATGGAAATTTTGGCCTGTGCCTTCCACTGAGACAGTGGCTCTTTGACAACTGAACTTTGATTTTCTGTGATCTTTAGCCCATAATGTAGCCCTGATGTTTAGCCCTGATGTTCATCAGGTAATAGATATTAAAAGTATTTGTTAGATACTGAATAATTATAAATCCAGAAAAACAAATCCAGACCCATTTGGATTAAATATCTATTTTTTTTCCCCAATTTTTTGGAATAATTTTCAAAGTGCTTCATCTTAGCTATTTGATTAATCCAAGATAGTGTGTCTTAGTTGCTTGGTTGTGTCTGACTGTTTGAGATCCCATGGACTGTAGCCAGACAGCCTCTCTGTCCATGGAATTCTCCAAGCAAGAATATTGGTGTGGGTTCCCATTTCCTTCTCTAGGGGATCACATAAGTTCATGTTCACTTATCCAAATGTTTAAACTAACTTTAGAAATATGAATCCACTTACTTTATGAGCTCCACAAAAGAAAGAAACTGGTGTTTTGAGGATAAGAATTTGATTATAAGGTGGAAGTGTGGTCTGAACATAGACATTATAGTTATACAGTATCATTAGGGAAAAAAGTAAAATATTTAGAATGTAAAATTAATCAAAGATATGAAAATATTATATAATACTATATGATAATTATTTAATAACATATTAATTATATAATTATTAGTTAAATTATATTATCAGAGAAGGCAATGGCACCCCACTCCAGTACTCTTGCCTGGAAAATCCCATGGATGGAGGAGCCCGGAAGGCTGCAGTCCATGGGGTCGCTGAGGGTCAGACATGACTGAGCGACTTCCCTTTCACTTTTCATTCTCATGCACTGGAGAAGGAAATGGCAACCCACTCCAGGGTTCTTGCCTGGAGAATCCCAAGGATGCAGGAGCCTGGTGGGCTGCCGTCTATGGAGTCACACAGAGTCGGACACGACTGAAGTGACTTAGCAGCAGCAGCAGCAAATTATATTATAATAATTTTATAATATAATACTATAGTAGTTTTACAATTAATTCTCTAGCACATCTCTGTACTACTTTTTCCCTATATGTTTAAGCTTCTTATTCTTTAACTACCTCCTCATCTTACAATTTTTTATATAACTATCTATAGAGAGAATACACAGATAAATTCTTTTTTCTAATAATGCTGATGATTTTTTAAAAATAATTGGCAGTTGAGAAAAAATTTGAAACTTCTTACGGTTAACTATCACCCATTGTCAAAATAAGGTATACTTTTTACATTCTGGTGAAAGTTGCTCAGTCATGTCCAACTCGTTGTGACCCCATGGATTGTAGTCCATGGAATTCTCCAGGCCAGAATACTGGAGTGGGTAGCCGTTCTCTTCTCCAGGGGATCTTCCCAACCCAGAAATCGAACCAAGGTGTCCTGCATTGCTGGTGGATTCTTCTAAGTCTACAGCAATTTTATTTTGGGGGGTGAATTTTTGGATTTCTGTTATATTCGAATTTTTGTATGATCAATAATTTTGAATATATATATATATATATATATATATAAGATGAATCTGAAATTAAGACATACTCAACATTTTAAGATTTACCATCCTGTCCTAATTTACAGAAATATTTTATATGATCAAGTTACTCTGATTTCAGTACATTTACTCATTAACAGACATAAGTGAGATTTTGGTCTCTGGAATAGTTCATCTTCAGGCCAATTGACTGTATGGTGGCAATCTTTTACTTCAGTTTATCCATATACACCCTACTTCAAGGTCATATATGCTGAAATATATATCTAATACACTGGGCTACATTAAACACACATCTTCTCACACAAAGACACTACCCTTTATACTCTCATTAAAACTTTAGGCACTAAACCACATAAATTAATAAATTCTATTTTTGTGAGATTCACAACAGAAAAATATATGGTGTGTTTATTAGTGCTTTATCAAGTATGATCACCTTCTATAGAATGTTAGTAATACATGTGATGTGTTAGTTGTTCGGTCATCTCCAACTCTTTGAGACTACATGGACTAGAGCCTGCCAGAATCCTCTGTCCATGGAATTCACCAGGCAAGAATACTGGAGTGGGTTATCATTTCCTCCTCCAGGGAGTCTTTCTGATCCAGGGATCAAACACAAGTCTCCTGCACTGCAGGTGGATTCTTTACCATCTGAGCCATCTATACTTCTGATAGAACAGCTCTTTATTTTTTATGCTGATAATTTTACCCATCTAATGATGGGTAAAACTCCCAACAGACCATCTTCTTGGTCTGTGATTATAAGTATCTCTTCTCTCTCACTGCCTACATGGCTCCAGTGCCAATTGCTAAAGGACATATTTATATTATGGTATGAGCTGTGGACCTGTAACTTTGGATCATGTAACCTACATTGACACAATAGCAATATACTTGGAAGCTACTTTTACATCAGGCTGACTAGCACCAATATGATAGAGATGAAACTGACTATAAATCTCAAAAGTATATCCCATTAATCTCAAACTAAATGTACCCAATCAGTTACCTCTTGGGTTCATTCCCAAATCCTAGCCATTCTAGCAATCGAATGAGGACAAATTTAATGGATAGGAAATATTTGAGATGCATATCTTTAATGCCCATGTGTCCATAAAAAAGCAAACAAACCTTTGAGATATTAAGACAGAATAAGATGAAAAGGAGATAACAATGGAGTTTTAGAGTGATTATTTGTGTAGTAATATTTATATAATAGAAGGAACTAAGAATTAATGAAACAATGAGAATTTCCTTTCAGGGAAATGTTAGTAATTTCCAGAACCACATTACCTATTCTAGCTCAGTTAGTAGCAAGAGTTAAACAGTAGGGTTAGGCACTCTAGGGAAGGGGGAAATACTGTAGATAGTCTACTAAAATTTCAAGGAACATGTAACTCTATCCTTACAAAGATTCTTTCAGTAAGAAGAAAAATAGGAAATAAATTTCCCAGATCAATTTATAGAGCTACAATTATCATGCTATAAAAATCATGATGAGTAATATGGAAGAAAATTGTACTTCACTCCCTTACTCATGAACACAGAATCAAAATATTTTAAACCAATCTTAGCAAAAAAAAAAAATATTTTTTAAATGAATCAAGACTAAGATATGTTTATAGAATGAATACAAGTTGATTCATATGCATATATGAATGCCAACACAATTCACCATACTANATAGAAATTAGAAAAGATATTAAAATCACCATTATTTGAGCTACATTAAAAATATTTGGCCTACATTAAAAATAATAAGAATTAATAAGATGAAGAACATTGGTGAAGAGAAGATAAATTTATCATTTCTATGGCAAGGCAATATATGTTAGAAAATGTAATATCATATTTACAATAGCATAGGGACTTAACAGAAGCAGAAGATATTAAGAAGAGGTGGCAACAATACACAGAAGAACTGTAAAAAAAAGATCTTCATGACCCAGGTAATCACGATGGTGTGATCACTCACCTAGAGCCAGACATCCTGGAATGTGAAGTCAAGTGGGCCTTAGGAAGCATCACTACAAACAAAGCTAGTGGAGGTGACGGAATTCCAGTTGAGCTATTTCAATTCCTGAAAGATGATGCTATGAAAGTGCTGCATTCAATATGCCAGCAAATTTGGAGAACTCAGCAGTGGCCACAGGACTGGAAAAGGTTAGTTTTCATTCCAATCCCAAACAAAGGCAATGCCAAAGAATGCTCAAACTACCACACAATTGCACTCATCTCACATGCTAGTAAAGTGATGCTTAAAATTCTCCAAGCCAGGCTTCAGCAGTACGTGAACCATAAACCTCCAGATGTTCAAGTTGATTTTAGAAAAGGCAGAGGAACCAAAGATCAAATTGCCAACATCCGCTGGATCATGGAAAAAGCAAGGGAGTTCCAGAAAAACATCTATTTCTGCTTTATTGACTATGCCAAAGCCTTTGACTGTGTGGATCACAATAAACTGTGGAAAATTCTGAAAGAGATGGCGATACCAGACTACCTGACCTGCCTCTTGAGAAACCTATATGCAGGTCAGGAAGCAACAGTTAGAACTGGACATGGAACAACAGACTGGTTCCGAATAGGAAAAGGAGTACATCAAGGCTATATATTGTCACCCCGCTTATTTAACTTGTATGCAGAATACATCATGAGAAACGCCGGGCTGGAGGAAGCACAAGCAGGAAATCAAGATTGCCGGGAGAAATATCAATAACCTCAGATATGCAGATGACACCACTCATATAGCAGAAAGTGAAGAAGAACTAAAGATCCTCTTGATGAATGTGAAAGAGGAGAGTGAAAAAGTTGGCTTAAAACTCAACATTCAGAAAACTAAGATCATCACTTCCGGTCCCATCACTTCATGGCAAATAGATGGGGAAACAGTGGAAACAGTGACAGACTTTATTTTTGGGGGCTCCAAAATCACTGAAGATGGTGATTGCAGCCATGTAATCAAAAGATGCTTGCTCCATGGAAGGAAAGTTATGACCAATCTAGACAACATATTAAAAAGCAAAGACATTATTTGCCAACAAAAGTCCATCTAGTCAAGACTATGGTTTTTCCAGTAGTCATGTATGGATGCGAGAGTTGAACAATAAAGAAAGCTGAGTGCTGAAGAATTGATGCTTTTGAACTGTGGTATTGGAGAAGACTCTGGAGAGTCCCTTGGACTGCAAGGAGATCCAACCAGTCCATCCTAAAGGAGATCAGTCCTGGGTGTTAATTGGAAAGACTGATGTTGAAGCTGAAACTCCAATATTTGGCCATCTGATGTGAAGAGCTAACTCATCTGAAAAGATGCTGATGCTGGGAAGGACTGAGGGTGGGAGGAGAAGGGGATGATAGAGGATAAGATGGTTGGATAGCATCACAGACTCAATGGACATGGGTTTGGGTGCACTCCGGGAGTTGGTAATGGTCAGGGAGGCCTGGCGTGCTGCAATTCATGGGGTTGCAGAGTCGGACACGAGGACACAACTGCGTAACTGAACTGAACTACTCTGAAAATACAGAGCATATTGATTAGTTCTAGTTGAAATAGAAAAGTATACAACTTTATTAAAAGACATAAAACTTTATAAGCAGGAAAGTAAACTACATTCTTAGATAAGAAGACCTAATTTAAAATGTCAGTTTTACCTCAAATTAATATATATTGAATGCAATTCCATTCTAACCTCAAATAAGATTTTGACTAGAGTTTGACAAACCAGTTCCAAAATGTAGGTGAAAAAAGGTCAAGAAAAATTTTAGCTTTTATATCACTGAGTCAACTTCAAGACTTATTTTAAGTTGTAGTAGTTAAGACTATGAAGTTGCTACAAGGATAAAAAAGATATCTATATTACAAAATAGAGTATACTCAAACACACATAAAGGAAAAGTTGATTTATAACAGGGATGGTAGTGCAGATGAATTATTCAATAAATGGCATTGGGACAAATTGTTTTATAGTGGGGAAAATAAAACTCTATTCCTACCTAATATCATGTACAGAAATCAATTCTAAGCAAAATACATTTTCTAAAGTAAAACCTTAAAATTTCAGAAGATAATAAAGAAATTATATTTGTGACATTGTGATTCGGAAAGCATTTTTAATCAACTTCCCCAAAACAAAATTCATAAAAACAAAGATGGACAAATTTGTCAACAAAAAATGAAAATTGCAACACATCAAAAGACACTGAAAATATGAAATTATAAGCTATAGAGCAAAATGGATTGTTGCAACATAGAAATTAATACAAAAATGAAAGCAATTCATTCAAAATAGGCAAATGACATACAAAACAATTTACAGAAGAGGAAACCTACAAAACCAATAAATGTTGAACAAATGCTCAATGGCTTCAGTAAACAAAAAATTAAAATTAAAAAATGATATTATTTCACTGTGTAATCCTACTGGCTACATTTTAACATCAGACAACATCAAGAGATAGTGAGTACATGGAACAAAAAGAATTCACACAGTTGGTGGTGGTATAAGGTACATATGTTTAACCATTTGGGGAGTAATTGACACTGGCAAATCTGAAAGCACATATCCATCAATCTAGGAGTGCCTAGAAAAAAAAACTCACATCTATGCACATGGAAACATAAAAACATTATTTGAAATAAGGAAAAGTAATAAAAATAATTTAAATCTCCAAGAGGTAAAAAAGGAAAAACCCATGAGAGATTAGTGCTGCAGAATCCTGTATATCAGTGATACATGAGGATAGACACAGGATTGTTGCAGTAAGCAGCTGATTTTTACATTGTAGGATTTCTAAATAGATGCAAGATTGAGATCAACTCTGTAAAACTGACTTTTTACTTTATTAAATTTTAATTAACAAGATATAACATAGACAACTGACTATATTGTCTGTAAAACACAATCTGCACAACTATTCTTGTTGTCATTGAAGTACTGAGTTTCTGCAAATCCTTTTCACAGAGATGCCCCTATTCAAGTGCTGAATGGGTAACACTGTGTGAACTTGCCCTTTGAATCAGATCCTCCAACCTCATAAGGAACTTTAAGGAGTCTTTGAGAAACACTGAACATAATTCTGAGTGATCCAATCACATGCAACATTTCTAAGAGCTTGTGTGACTTTCTCTGGCTAAGTCCAGTTATGCTTGACAGCTTTGATGATGGCCCAAATACTCTTGCCGCTAACTGCCCTGCAACTTATGAATACACACACACACACACATACACAAACACACACACACGCATACTTCAATGCTAATGAACCAAGAAGAGATATAAATAGAAAATCCACTAATAAGTATGCAACACCAAGAAGATCAAAAAGATCAATTCAAATCAGAATCTGAACGTAAAAGGACTGCACTGCCTGCGTCCAGTTTTCCTGCGTCTCCACCTGGCGTGCCAACCTTAACATATCAAGTAGACAGCATGCATTTTGAAGAGGGTAGGAGTCTTATTTTACATGCAAGAGTAAGGTAATTTTATATCTGCTCTAAAGTGGATTAAGTAGTTACAGACAATAGTTAAGCCACTAAAATAATCATGAAGAAGAATGGATAAAAGAACAGATCCTTGCAACAAACCCATGTTAATTACCCTTGCAGCTGGGAGATCAATTTGCATAGTGTCTCTGCAGCCTGTCAGGTATGAATTGAACCACTGAGCTGCTACATTTGATAATCCAGCCCTTGAGCTTATTTTTTTCCCCCTGAAGATGTTGTTTCAGCCTACCTGCTTTCCTCATGTAAAATGGCTTATTTCTAATTAATTCGTTCCTATAACACACACATACATGCGCAATTATGACCTTTAAAGAAATTATTAGCAAAATATTATCAAAAATGAAAATTTGTAATTTATATGTATTCAAAAAAAACTATTTGTTTATTAAGTTTTAGATTTAGTTCTTGAAATCTGAGAACTCAAGAAGTGTCCTGGGACATTTATGGGCTTGCTATTGACTAAGTGATAATGAGGCTGTACTGTAAAAGGTTGGACATGTATTAAGTCATTTAATATTGAAAACAGCCTTAGGAAGTAGGTAATACAAATTCCTTCTTTTTACCCAAAGAAGAACTGAGGCACAGAGAACCACAATAAATGTACCAAAGTCACTCAATTAAGGAAATGTCAGAGTCAGGGTTGGAATGTCCTGATTCCCAGCACATTCTCTGATCCACTCTTCCTTGGCTCTCCTAAAAAAATCTATACTTTGCTGCCTCATATGAAATATGAGTCTTTCTATTTAATCATATTAACTTAAGAAGAAATAGAAGCATAAGGACACATCTTAGTAATGTTTATCCACTGGAATAATTTGTCCATTTCTGAATCAGAAAATTAAAAGGTTAAGAGAGGTCCTACAGAAAATAAAATGTACAGAGATATGTGGTGAGAAAGAAAATTAAGAAAGTGAGTGGAGCTCTCCTAAGAAAACACGGCAAAACTCAAGATAAGAATTATTCAATTAATCTTAAAAGTTAGAATTAAGAATTATAAAAAATAGTGATACATACCTTAAAATTTATAATTTATATTGTTCCACCAATATTTTTACAGTAGAGCAAATTCTTTTCTTTATGAATATGGATCTATTTATTAAAGTTTTAATTGTCTTTTCATGTAGTTAAGATCTAAAATCTAGTGGGATTTTACAAACAGCCCAGTTTTATGCAAATGCAAAATTTTCCCAAATTTAGCAAAGATTTTTCATCATACACTGGTTTCAATCCCACTGAATTCAACTTTCTTCTACCAAACCTTTACAAAGTAATTCATTTTCTCTTCATCAAAGCAACAATTTTCACATTTGTATTTATCTTTTATAATTTACATAATAGTCCATTGCATTTCAGAAATAGCAATATAAGAATATTGGCATTTTGTGAGAAACAAAAAAACAGAGTATTAACAATCACAGAAATAAAAATCTACTTAACAGATGAATAGATGTATACACATGGAAAGTGTTGAGAGAGAAGCTTACTAGCCTTGAACACCCAGAATACACCAGGAAACAGTCAGCTGCATTTGTTACAGAGAGAATAGAAATCCCAGATTAATCAGAAAGTCTATTAAATACAGGTCAGTTATGGGTTTCTTTTGTATATGCAAAATCCTTGGAAGAAAAATAACCATTCAGTCATTGATTATTTTATATTGAGGATGATGTAACTGTATATTAATATTCACTCATAATATCACCCTCTGAGTGTCATGAGGTTACTTAACCATGTGTATTTATTATGTATTTCTATATTCATGTTACAGAAACCTAATTCAAATAAACTTAAATGTTAAAAAAATATTATCGAAGCAAAGGCCCCAAAGGATAAAACTGGAGTTTGCCAAATAGCATAATGCAAGAGAGACTAAGATAACTCCAGTCCAGCAAAGCAGAGTACAGCTTCAAATGTGGCTAAATTTGGATAACAAAGAAGAATTATTCATAACACAAAAGCCAGTTACTAAGTACATTCTCTTATATGACTTTGTGACTAATTTATTTCTATATCTTGCATAATATTCCATTAAGTTCAATAATTACACATGCAAAAATATTGATGTATTTATGGAGAAAAAATCCAACTGACTCCTGGTAATCAGAGAAGTCATCCGTTTGAAGTGTACACTTGCAGGGAAGAATGAGTTAGTATTAGAGCAGTGAGCCCTCAGTGCCCACTTGCAATCATACTGCAGAGAACTTACTCCACATGCATGCCAATTGGGATCCGTGAATTTTCCCTCATGGAAAATCCCTCTTGGATTCTGAAATCCAAGAATTTTAGAAAAAAGATTTAATCACCCAGTACGGGTTGAATATCTAACAATAGACTCATCACTGAAGTCACCTGAATGGGATCCTAGTCTATTAACTATGGCAAAATATTTGTAAATATTCTCAACAGATCCTTTCTAAAGAGACAGGTTCCCCATGGGATAAATTAAAACTCTGCCCAATACTAAAGTTCAAATATACGTAAACATCTGTAGTAGATTTGCAGAGTCTGACAAAGTCATATTAGTGGTACCCTCAAGCCATGTCATCCTAAGAAAAGGATGGTGCAAGATGGGATATTCCCCAAAGGAAGTATTTACTGTTAATTTCAGTGTGAAATTATACTGAAAGCTACATATTTCTAGCCTCGGGTACCAATATAAACTAGGCCAGCAAATCTCTGTAATAAAATGGAAATAATTCTATAACTAAAAATGATACCACACAGCAAAGATTGACCTGCCAGATATGCCGCTTACCCTAATTCATTATGTCTTTCAGGTTATGGAATTTTGAATTGGTTTTACAAATCCACCATCTGACATGGAAACTAAGAAAGTGATTCAACAAAAGCCTGGTGAACAGTGTGGGAATTCAAGGAGAATCTGAACAACGCACTGTAGGACAACTTCAGGAACAGGGAGGAAGTATAAATATTCAAATTTAAGAAGAGAGAAAAATACCTATGTGAACCATTAAAGAAGATGTAGTGCTTAACAGGCAGAGGTGAGAATATAACATGCCAAATAACTTTCTATGAGATAAATTAATGTTAGTTAGTTAGTTAGTGTTATTCGCTCAGTCGTGCCCGACTCTTTGCGACCCCATGGACTGCAGCCCTCCAGGCTCCTCTGTCCATGAGATTTTCCAGGCAAGGATACTGGAGTGGGTTGCCATTTCCTTCTCCAGAGGATCTTCCCAACCCAGGGATCGAACCCGGGTCTCCTGCACTGCAGGCAGATTCTTTACCAACTGAGCTACAAGGGAAGCCCAAAATAGCCTGATAAAAAGCAATAAAATATAAACTCCATGAAGTAAGATATGAATGATGAAATTATAAGAATATGGATTGAGATGCAGTATAAGAGGTAGAAATTCATAAGGGGAATAGATATAATAATGTTAAAAGGAAAACATAAAATTATTTGAATAATTAATGTTTAATTCGATAGATTCCATTTTATTAAACCTTACATTCTAAGAGATCACTTCTCCTAAAGCAGCACTTACAATATTTACAAAATTTAATCTTGTAATAAGACACAAAAAGCCCTGCAAAACAAGTAAATACACAGCAAGCAGTTATAATACTGACAATCTTTCTTCGAAATGCAATAACATTAATAAAAAGAACAAAACAAAGAAACAAACATGGCAGATTTTTGTTTTTTAAAATTTTGAAGAAGAAATTAATTATATATGATAAATTGTTATTTTAAATATTTTTGAAAAAGCATGAAAATTGACCAACTTAGAAGGTTGAATTTAGTGAGACAAGACAAATAGAGAAAAATCTACATACACACCCATTAGAGGTAAGAAAGAGGCTACAATCATATTATAGAAGAATGCAAATGATTTGAGCATTTTTTACATAACACTATGATAAATTAAGGAAAATGGTGTCTGAATTATCGAAAGAAAAAAACTTAAAAAATTGAGTAGGGTTGTTTTTTCATAGGATCCTTGTTCATTCCTGAACATAGCAAACAAAACATTCTTGAATATTTAATTTTATGACATTATCCAGACTACAACCATGGCAAAGACAGGCAAAGAAAACCAAACAAACCCACTTTTAAAAGACTACAAAACAATCTTATTATAAAGATAGACAGGGAATTCCCTGGTGGTCCACTGGTCAAGACTCTGAGTTTCCAATACAAACGGCACAGGTTCCAGTAAACAGTGAGAGAAATAAGATCACACACACCATGTAGCACCACCAAGAAAAATAAAAAAATAAATAAAGTAGTTATATAATAATAAAAACCCTAAACAATGTATTAGTAAACTGAATCCAGTAATCTATTAAAAGAATATTTCATCATCTAGAAGTTTGAATAGGAAATGTGTTGGTCCCTTATGGCTCCCACGGTAAAGAGTCTGCTCGCAATGCGGGAGACCCGGGTTCGTTTCCTGGGTCAGGAAAGTCCCCTGGAGAAGAAAATGGCAATCCACTCCAGCACTCTTGCCTGGAAAATCCCATGGATGGAGGAGCCTGATAGGCTACAGTCCATGGGGTCGCAAAGAGTCAAACACGACTGAGCGACTTCCCTTCAGTTCAGTCGTTGTCGTGTCCAACTCTTTGCGACCCCATAAACCACAGCTCGGCAGACCTCCCTGTTCATCACCAACTCCCAGAGTTTACTCAAACCCATATCCATTGAGAGTGTGATGCCATCCAACCATCTCATTCTCTATCATCCCCTTCTCCTCCTGCCCTCAATCTTTCCCAGCATCAGGGTCTTTTCCAATGAGTCAGCCCTTCGCATCAGGTAGCCAAAGTCTGGGAGCCTAGGCCTCCATCCTACCAGTGAACACCCAGGACTGAGCTCCTTTAGGATGGACTGGTTGGATCTCCTTGCAGTTCAGGGGACTCTCAAGAGTCTTCTCCAACATCACTGTTCAAAAGCATCCATTCTTCGGCTTTCTTCANTTTTCCAATGAGTCAGCCCTTCGCATCAGGTAGCCAAAGTCTGGGAGCCTAGGCCTCCATCCTACCAGTGAACACCCAGGACTGAGCTCCTTTAGGATGGACTGGTTGGATCTCCTTGCAGTTCAGGGGACTCTCAAGAGTCTTCTCCAACATCACCGTTCAAAAGCATCCATTCTTCGGCTTTCTTCATAGTCCAACTCTCACATCCATACATGACTACCGGAAAAAACAGAGCTTTGACTAGATGGACCTTTGTTGACAAAGTAATGTCTCTGCTATTTATTATGTTAGGTCATAGCTTTCCTTCCAAGGAGTAAGTGACTTTTAATTTCACAGCTGCAATCACCATCTGCAGTGATTCTGGAGCCCAAGAAAATAAAGTCAGCCACTGTTTCCCCATCTATTTGACATGAAGTGATGGGACCAGATGCCATGATCTTCGTTTTCTGAATGTTGAGCCTTCAGCCAACTTTTTCACTCTCCTCTTTCACTACTCTCAAGAGTCTTCTCCAACATCACCGTTCAAAAGCATCCATTCTTCGGCTTTCTTCATAGTCCAACTCTCACATCCATACATGACTACCGGAAAAAACAGAGCTTTGACTAGATGGACCTTTGTTGACAAAGTAATGTCTCTGCTATTTATTATGTTAGGTCATAGCTTTCCTTCCAAGGAGTAAGTGACTTTTAATTTCACAGCTGCAATCACCATCTGCAGTGATTCTGGAGCCCAAGAAAATAAAGCCAGCCACTGTTTCCCCATCTATTTGACATGAAGTGATGGGACCAGATGCCATGATCTTCGTTTTCTGAATGTTGAGCCTTCAGCCAACTTTTTCACTCTCCTCTTTCACATTCATCAAGAGGCTCTTTAGTTCTTCTTCACTTTCTGCCATAAGGGTGGTGTCATCTGCATATCTGAGGTTATTGATATTTCTCCCGGCAATCTTGATTCCAGCTTGTGCTTCCTCCAGCCCAGCGTTTCTCATGAAGTACTCTGCATACAAGTTGAATAAATAGGGTGACAACATACAGCACTGACGTACTCCTTTTACTATTTGGAATAATCTGTTGTTCCATGCCCAGTTCTAACTGTTTCTTCCTGACCTGCATACATGTTTCTCAAGAGGCAGGTCAGGTGGTCTGGTATTCCCATCTCTTTCAGAATTTTCAACAGTTTATTGTGATCCACACAGTCAGACTTTGGCATAGTCAATAAAGCTGATATAGATGTTTTTCTGGAACTCTCTTGCTTTTTCAATGATCCAGCAGATGTTGGCAATTTGATCTCTGGTTCCTCTGCCTTTTCTAAAAACAGCTTGAGTATCTGGAAGTTCATGTTTCACGTATTGCTGAAGCCTGGCTAGGAGAATTATGAGCATTAGTAGCATGTGAGATGAGTGCAATTGTGTGGTAATTTGAGCATTCTTTGGCATTGCCTTTCTTTGGGATTGGAATGAAAACACCTTTTCCAGTCTTGTGGCCACTGCTGAGTTTTCCAAATTTGCTGGCCTATTGAGTGTAGCACCTTCACACCATTAACTTTCAGGATTTGAAATAACTCTAATGGAATTCCATCACCTCCACTAGCTTTGTTTGTAATGATGCTTCCTAAGGCCCACTTGACTTCACATTCCAGGATGTCTGGCTCTAGGTGAGTAATCACACAACCGTGATTATCTGAGTCATGAAGATCTTTGCTGTACAGTTCTGCGTATTCTTGCCACCTTTTCTTAATATCTTCTACTTCTGTTAGGTCCATAATATTTCTGTCCTTTATTGACCCCATTTTTGCAGGAAATGTTCTCGTGGTATCTCTAATTTTCTTGAAAAGATCTCTAGTCTTTCCCATTGTATTGTTTTCCTCTATTTCTTTGTATAGATCACTGAATAAGGCTTTCTTATCTCTTCTTGCTATTCTTTGGAACTCTGCATTCAAATGGGTATATCTTTCCTTACTCCTTTGCTTTTCACTTCTCTTCTTTTCTGTTTGTAAGGCTTCCTCAGACAGCCATTTTGCTTTTTTGCATTTCTTTTTCTTGGGTATTGTCTTGATCCCTGTCTCCTGTACAATGTCATGAACCTCCATCTATAGCTCATCAGGCACTCTTCTATCAGATCTAGTCCCTTAAATCTATTTCTCACTATCACTGTATAATCATAAGGGATTTGATTTAAGTCATACCAGAATGGTCTAGTGGTTTTCCCTACTTTCTTCAGTTTAAGTCTGATTATGGCAATAAGGAGTTCATGATCTGAGCCACAGTCAGATCGCGGTCTTGTTTTTGCTGACTGTATAGAGCTTCTCCATCTTTGGCTGCAAAGAATATAATCAGTCTGATTTCGGTGTTGACCATCTGGTGATGTCCATGTGTAGAGTCTTCTCTTGTGTTGTTGGAAGAGGGTGTTTGCTATGACCAGTGTGTTCTCTTGGCAAAACTCTATTAGTCTTTGCCCTGCTTCATTACAATCTGATTTCGGTGTTGACCATCTGGTGATGTCCACGTGTAGAGTCTTCTCTTGTGTTGTTGGAAGAGGGTGTTTGCTATGACCAGTGCATTTTCTTGGCAAAACTCTATTAGTCTTTGCCCTGCTTCATTCTGCATTCCAAGGCCAAATTTGCCTGTTACTCCAGGTGTTTCTTGACTTCCTACTTTAGCATTCCAGTCCCCTATAATGAAAAGAACATCTCTTTTGGGTGTTAGTTCTAAAAGGTCTTGTAGGTCTTCATAAAACTGTTCAACTTCAGCTTCTTCAGTGTTTCTGGTCAGGGCATAGACTTGAAATGCTGTGAGATTGAATGGTTTGCCTTGGAAACAAATAGAGGTCATTCTGTTGTTTTTGAGATTGCATCCAAGTACTGCCTTTTGGACTCTTTTGTTGACCATGATGGCTACTCCATTTCTTCTGAGGGATTCCTGCCCACAGTAGTAGATATAATGGTCATCTGAGTTAAATTCACCCATTCCAGTCCATTTTAGTTCGCTGATTCCTAGAATGTCGACGTTCACCCTTGTCATCTCTTGTTTGACCACTTCCAATTTGCCTTGATTCATGGACCTGACATTCCAGGTTCCTATGCAGTATTGCTCTTTACAGCATC
>SJYT01029516.1:83505-135279 GCA_006410635.1 Cephalophus harveyi
GTAAAAGAAGAGAGCGAAAAAGTTGGCTTAAAGCTCAACATTCAGAAAATGAAGATCGTGGCATCCGGTCCCATCACTTCATGGGAAATAGATGGGGAAACAGTGGAAACAGTGTCAGACTTTATTTTGGGGGGCTCCAAAATCACTGCAGATGGTGACTGCAGCCATGAAATTAAAAGACGCTTACTCCTTGGAAGAAAAGTTATCACCAAACTACATAGTATATTCAAAAGCAGAGACATTACTTTGCCGACTAAGGTCCATCTAGTCAAGGCCATGGTTTTTCCTGTAGTCATGTATGGATGTGAGAGTTGGACTGTGAAGAAGGCTGAGCGCCGAAGAATTGATGCTTTTGAACTATGGTGTTGGAGAAGACTCTTGAGAGTCCCTTGGACTGCAAGGAGATCCAACCAGTGCATTCTGAAGGAGATCAGCCCTGGGATTTCTTTGGAAGGAATGATGCTAAAGCTGAAACTCCAGTACTTTGGCCACCTCATGTGAAGAGTTGACTCAGAGGAAAAGACTCTGATGCTGGGAAGGATTGGGGGCAGGAGGAGAAGGGGATGACCGAGGATGAGATGGCTGGATGGCATCATGGACTCAATGAACGTGAGTCTGAGTGAACTCCGGGAGATGGTGATGGACAGGGAGGCCTGGCGTGCTGTGATTCATTGGGTAACAAAGAGTCTGACATGACTGAGCGACTGAACTGAACTGAACTGGTTCATGGCAAACTCTGGTGAGAGCTGGGCTATAAAGAAAGCTGAGTGCCAAAGAATAGATGCTTTTGAACTGTGGTATTAGAGAAGACTCTTGAGAGTCCCTTGGACTACAAGGAGATCCAACCAGTTAATCCTAAAGGAAATCAGTCCTGAATATTCATTGGAAGGATTGATGCTGAAGCTGAAACTCCAATACTTTGACCACCTGATGTGAAGAACTGACTCATTGGAAAAGACCCTAATGCATGTGGTATTAGAGAAGACTCTTGAGAGTCCCTTGGACTACAAGGAGATCCAACCAGTTAATCCTAAAGGAAATCAGTCCTGAATATTCATTGAAAGGACTGATGTTGAAGCTGAAACTCAGCATCAGTACTTTGGACACCTGATGAAAAGAACTGACTGATTGAAAAGACCCTGATGTTGAAAAAGATTGAAGGCAGGAGGAGAAGGGGACAACAGAGGATGAGATGGTTGGATGGCATCACCAACTCGAAGGACATGAATTTGAGTAAGTTCTGGGAGTTGATGATGGAAGGTAAGCCTGGTGTGCTGCAGTTCATGGGGTCGCAAAGAGTTGGACACGACTGAGCGGCTGTACTGAGTGAAGCCTCAGGACTCCTCACTTACACAAGACCTTCCCAAGGCTCTGAAGTTCTGATCTGGGCACTAATAGTGTATTCATATGATCAAATACATATATATACACTTTCCAAAATTAAGATATAATAGCTGTGATAGGTTCAAGCCACTGACTCCTTACCCTGGATCACACTGCTTCTTGGGTCAAGGGGTATTGCTGTCTGGAATCCAGCTAAAAGAAAATTGAGTAACAGATTGTGCTAAATTGCTAAACAATGCATCTTAAGTCATTTCAGTCATGTTTGACTTTTTGTAACCTTATGGACTGTAGCCTGCCAGGCTTCTCTGTCCATAGCATTCTCCAGGGAAGAATACTGGAGTGGGTTGCCCGTGCCCTCCTTCAGTGGATCATNTAAATTGCTAAACAATGCATCTTAAGTCATTTCAGTCATGTTTGACTTTTTGTAACCTTATGGACTGTAGCCTGCCAGGCTTCTCTGTCCATAGCATTCTCCAGGGAAGAATACTGGAGTGGGTTGCCCGTGCCCTCCTTCAGTGGATCATCAAGTCCCCGGGACCCACCTCTCTTAAGTCTCCTGCATTAGCAGGTTCTTTACTATAGTGCCACCTGAGAAGCCCATGTGTGAAAATCACTCAGTCTTGACAAACTCTTTGCAACCCCATGGACTATACAGTCCACAGAATTCTCCAAGCCAGAATACTGGAGGGAATGGGAATGGGTAGCCATTCCCTTCTCCAAGGGATCTTCCCAACCCAGGGATCAAACTCACATCTCCCTCATTGAAACCAGATTCTTTACCAGCTGAGCCACCAGGGAAGCCCCCATGGTACCCAATAAATCACTCTTCCCTTTGTCCAGACCGCTTTACAATATGACTCTACTTCCCATCATGAAATGGAATCAATCTATCTTCACCAATAGGGTGCTTTTAAGTCCTTCTTTGAGATTTGCAGCTTCTACTTTCAAACTTGGAACAGAAATTGGGGCTACTTGGAGAGACAGACTATAGTCAGTGAGACATCATATGAGAGAGAGAAACCACATGGAGAAGAATCAAGGTGAATCAAGATGTCCTTGTTTGACAGCAGCTACAAACCCCCTGACACCAAGTGAAGCCACTCTGGTCTCCCATCCCCAGTCAAACCATCCCAGATAGACATCAATTGGAAGAGAAATAAGCCATCCCCACTATACCCCAAATATCCTATCCACAGGATTGTAAGCAATATGAAGGTTATTGTTTTAAGCTACTATATTATGTTTTGTGTTGTGTGTTTTTTTTTTTTTTTTTTGAAGGGGGAGGAGGTTGACACAGTAGCTGATACCTGACATATGGATAATTTACTTCGGTTTTCAGCAGAATATATTTACACAGTTTGCAATCACTTCAATATCTCATTAGGTTATTGCTTTCTCTCCATGTGTTGTGCTGGGCTTCAGGAGTAGTTCTGACACCCATTGTGCTGACTGTCTTGGCATCATGACTCCAATATGCGGGGCCAGAGATGCTACTGCATGATGAAAGTGTCCTATAGTGTCTGGCACCCGAACTATGTAAAGCTTTGGAAGAAAAATAGTTCTAAGACCTTCAGAGCCAGAAGAACTGTGGGAAAAATTCATCCAAGTATTGGTTGTATAAAATTCTGAGTATTAGGTTATTACTAATGTCAGATGAAAATGGAAGTTCTTGGAAATACAGCATATAAATTTTAAATTTACTTCATCTTTTTCTGTTATGATGAGAATTACACACAATGCAATTTATCAGAAATAGTGTGCTTACAGGGCACAAATTTATGTTAAAAATCTGAAAACAAGTATATTTGTGTAATCACATAAAGAATGTGATGACAATTTTTTAAAACTTTATGACATTATTAATGACTATTAGAAGCTGAAATAAGCTTTTCTATTATCAAGAACTCAAATTTATTTTAATGTACTTTTAAAATTTTAGAACTACTATTTTAAAGTTTAAATTTTTTTAGAGCATATTTAAATTCACAGCAAAATTGAGAAGGTACAGTGATTTCCTGTATACCTCCTGCCACACACATGCATAGCCTCCACATTATCAGTGTAACTCTTCAGAGTGGCATATCTGTTACAATTAATTAACTTACATTCACAGGCTTCCCTAGTGCTCAGATGGTAAAGAATCTGCCTGCAACAACTCAGGAACCAGGTTCAATCCCTGGGTCGCACAGTCACCCACTCACTCACAGCCTACATTAACACATCATAATCACCTGATGTCTATAGTTTACATTGTTTCACTCGGTGTTCTCTATGTTCTGTGAGTGAATGTGTTAGTGGCCCACGCATGCATGCATGCATGCATGCTAAGTCGCTTCAGTCATGTTCAACTCTGTGTGACCCCATAGATGGCAGCCCACCAGGCTCCTCTGTCTCTGGGATTCTCCAGGCTCAGTCATGTCTGATTCTTTGCAACCCCCTGGACTGTAACCTTCCTGGCTCTTCTGTCCATGAAATTCTCCAGGCAAGAATCCTAGAGTGGGTTGCCATTTCCTTCTCCAGGGGATCTTCCTGACCCAGGGATTGAACCCCGGTCTCCTGAGTTGCAAGCAGATTTTTTACCATCTAAGTCGCAAGGAAGCCCTCTACATTCTAAGAATATGGCCAGATGTATAATGACATCGTCCCCCTTCATATCGATAGTATTATATAGAGTACTTGCATTACTTGAGAAATCCTCAGTGCTCTACCTCTTCCTCACTCCTCAATCCTCAACCCCTGGCAACCACAGACTTTTTACTCTCTCCAGAGTTTTGCCTTTTTCAGAACATCATAAAGATGGACTCATACATTATGAGTCTGATTGTGCCCTTTCACTTAATAATATGCATTTAGGTTTCTTCCATGTCTTTTACTGGTTTGATGGCCATAGCTTTTTATCACTGACTAAGATTCCATGGTCTAGATGTTTATTTATCCATTCATCTACTAAAGGAAATATTGGTTGCTTCCAAATTTTGGCAATTATGAATAAAACTACTTTACATATTCATGTGCAGGTTTTGTACAGACATACATTATCAACTCCTTTGGGTAAAATTGTTAAAGTTTGTGGCAAGAGTATGTTTGGTATTATAAGAATCCACCAAATTACTTTCCAGCATCGCTATACCATTCTGCATTTCTACCAACAACGAATTAGATTTCTTGTAGTTTCACATCCAGGTTAGTACTCGGTGTTTTCAGTGATTTGGATTTTGGCCATTTTATTAGGTATGTAATAGAATCTCATTGTTATTTATATTTCTCTAATGATGTATGATGTGGAACATCTTTATACCTTCCTTGATGAGGTATCTGTTAAGATGTTTGTCTTCTTATTTAAATCAGGTTATTTGTTGTCTTCTGTTGAGTTTAATTTACTTTTTAGTTAAATTTCTAATGACTAATTTTTAAAGAAAATATTAACTATGTTAAAGGAAAGAATAATTCTTTCTATTGTCTCTATTTAAAATATTATAAACTACAATCACATGTAAAAATAAATATGCAACTAACAATATTAGAAAAGTAAAATGTTTTGAGTAAGTGATTCTTAAAAACACTTTTCTCTATAGATTTTAGTTTTGTAGTACGTTTCAGCCTTCAAATTTTTGTAATTTGCTATAACTCTAAAATAAGCTCTGTTACCTATTTTGAAATTATAGCTTTTATTAATTTTCTTAAAGAATGTTCTCCCAAAAGTCAGGCTGTAACCTTGGTAGTGCCATTTACCAGAATTGGAACACTGAAGAGGATATTAAAGGGCTTTGAGAATTGTAAAGTCTTGCCATTTTTATATTGCCTTTCAAAAAGGCACTGAATATATCCCCAATGTATAATTGTGTATAGTGCCTGAAGAGTCACAACTTTCCCAGCTCTTAAAGGACAAGTGCTCACTTTGGCTACCAAAGGCTCCACCTCTGTGCCTGGGAACTTCATAGGTGTATTAGGCTACACAATAGCCTAATGTGTAGCATGGAAAGGGGAAAGTACAAACAGGACTGACAGAGTCTTAGGGCACAAGCGTTCATCAATATTGCCAGATAGCCCACAAGCAGTGGTCCAAGTGGTTTTAATGCCAATTCCTCCAAGCTATGAGGGGAGTCAGTGTCAACATAAAATACTGTTGAACAAGGTGCCTTCATAAGCAGGTTCCTTTAAAGATCTGTCTTATAAGAATATTAAGCTTCCAACTATATAACATTCATTGTGTTTATTTTTAATAAATGAATAACTCTTTTCTCAGCATACAAATGTAGGAACTCAAAAAGAATTTGTTATGTCATACAAAATGGATTAAGTGTAGGACATATAGAACTTAAGATTTTGTATATCATTCAATATTTTACTTGAATATAGTAACTAGTATCTAATGTGTTCTTCGGGTCATAAAGTTTTGTTGACTTAGTTTTTAATATTCCAAAGAAGGCTGCATTTGCAAACTGTTTTCAGCAAATAAGTAAATGTTTCATAGAAGTGACCAAGAATCTAGATTCAGATGGGGAAAATCTTCCCAGTTATTATAAAAAAGAAGTCTCAGGTTCCATTAAAATGCATATGGGGAACCAGATTTATGCCCAGGAATAAGAAGCAGACTAGGCCTATTGAGTATAAAACATCCATAGGTGCAAAATTTATATTTGTACAAAATCACTTTAAAATATCCAAACATATGCATTTGTCTAAATTAGCCAAACTATAGCAATGTCTTTCAAATACAAGATAAAATATTTTGGTAAACATTTATATTATTTATAATGGACTTAGGCTTTTAACTTTAAAACAAAGATTTGTAGATATTGAAATCTACATGACAGACAATGTGAAATTATTAAATCTAGGGATAATTTAAGAGAGAGAACCACACCCCCTTTTCCAGTGAATATTAAATGAGAAGATGGTCCAAGACATCTAACATCTCGTCTCCATTCTTCATTATAAGTTTGTGGAGCATGAGCTATGATTAGGGAAATTTTCACTTAATTTTTTTTTGTCTATTTCAGTCATATTTTACTACAACTTCCCAGAATCTCTCAAATATATTTCAAATTTCTGAAAACATCAAAATATTATGTATTGGATTTTCAGTCAGTTTTATTGTTCTAAACTTCCGTGTTTAAATCTTATCCCCTAATTTGTTTCTGTGGTTAAGAGACAATTGTAATATGGATTCTCTTATTGTAACATGGAGGTCAGAGTACCTCTGCTACCAAGTCAATGTACCATATGCCTCCAAAGGGTGGACAAACACAGGAAGCAACGCGATATAAATTTTGCAGATACTTATGAGAATATTTCTTAAGAATGAGAAAATACAAAATTTTCTGGAGGTTTCAGACTTTACTGAGAAGTTTACTTTTCCATTAAGTGTTTTTCTATTCAGATTTAGGAAATTATAACTTTGGTTGAATTCCGTAGCTTCACAGTGTATTTTTAAGTAACTCACTGTGATGAAAAGTTCATCAGCATCTGCTTGCAGTTTATCTCTACTTCAGCTCACATTAGGAGAAGTATGCCTGGGTATTCCCTGGTGGTCCAGTAGTTAAGACTCTGTGCTTTCACTGCCAAGGGTGCAGGTTCAATCCCTGGTTGGGGAACTAAGATCCTACAAGCTGGGTGGCACAGCCAAATAAAGAAATAAAAAAGAAAAAAAAAATTTTTTTAAGAAAAGTATGCCTTACATCAGCTCAAACCAGTGTAGTACACGCTTCTGTGCTGACAGTCAGGGTATCTAGCGGGGAGAACATGTGATAGAGCCTGTACATTGTCCATCAATGATTCAGACCTAGCCTTCAGATGGAATTTTTTTTTTTTTCCCTAACAAAGCAAACTTTACTGTGGCCCTGAGTCAGGGTGCTTCCCTCCAGGTCCTGCAGCAACAGAGAGTTGGTGTGAGAGGCTCATGTGTTGCCCCCAACACATCCATCACATTCAGACTCAGCACAGTGGTCTCACAGGTCTTCCCTCAGTCACTGAGGCCAGGTGCTCCTGACTTCTCATCTCTTAGGTCCCAGTTTTTTAGGTCTGGGTGTGGATCTGGGTGTGGATTTGGCCTTTCTGGCAGGGCTCCCTTTAAGATAGTGTCTCACCGCCTCCTCTTCTTTTTCCATCTTTTTTTTATCTTGGCAGCGGTTGTCTGCTTCTGGGGCGCCAGCCTCTTGACTAGTTGGACAGGCATCTCCTTCTCCAGGGACATATCAATTTATACATAGATTTGCAAAGCCTCCATTGAATAACAGACTAACTTTACAGCTCGAGTTCTTTAAACAATATCAAAAGTGTTCTTATTTTTTGTTTTATCATTGTTAGTGAACATATCTTTCAGGTTCTTGACCAAATTTCAAATTCCTTGAACATATGTAAATTCACATCAACTTCTATATCCTTTAGAATCTCAGAAATTGGAGATGAAACTATTAGACTCCAAACTTTGGTCAGATGAACAAAGGTAACTAAGGCAAAAGGAAGGAAAAAAATGGACCTCTTCCTATCTTCCCAACACCTCAGCCAGGTTTCCACATTCATATTAAATCCTCAGCATGTTTTCCAGGGCCATAAATACATTTCCCATAAAAGAGACAACCTTGGTGCTTAGAAGTTGACATATAATAACTATTATATTTCTACTCAGGGAAGCTTCTGGCTTTATTTTCAATCTGCCATTTTAGAGTTCAAATGCAATGATGAAGAAAAAATAAAGTATTTGTTCATTTTTACTGGTCACAATCAGAGATTACTGTTCTTTCTAAGAACAAAGAATGAAGGTACTGGAACTAAAATAAAAATTACTAAAACAAAGTAGACAATGAAAATCAATTTGTTAATTAAAAAATTTTTTAATTCATGCCCTAGTCACAGAAATCTACTGGGAAATTTGCATCTTGCTTAATTAGTCTTGGTAAAAATCTTGAGTATCATGAGCTTATTTTGTGAGTGCAGTTGGTTCATGCCCAGACCAGAAGTTTAGGAGAATCTAAGCCACACTGTGCAGTATGAACGTCATTCACTTAACAGGAAAAAAACTTCCCACTGTGTCCTCTCTCTAGCTCAAAATCTCTGTAGAGTTTCCAAACAACCACGTGAATAAGATAGGTCCTTCCATCAGCCCAAACCACAAATAAATCAGAATACATTAATGCTTGGCAGGAATGGGTTTCTTTCCCTACAAATTGTTGTTGTTTAGTCACCAAATTGTGACCAATTCTTTGTGACCCCATGAACTACTACAGAATGCCAGGCTTCCCTGTCCTTCATTATCTCCCTGACTTTACTCAAATTATGTGCACTGAGTCAGTGATGTCATCCAACCACCTCATCCTAGGCCCCTTCTCCTCTTGCCTTCTATCTTTCCCAGCATCACGTCTTTTCCAATGAGTTGGCTCCTCGCATCAAGGTGGCCAAAGTATTGGAGCTTCAGCTTCAGCATCAGTCCTTCCGATGAATATTTAGGACTGATTTCCTTTAGGATTAACCAGTTTGATCTCCTTGATCTCCAAGGGACTCTCAAAAAGTCTTCTCTAGCACTACAGTTTGAAAGCATCAGTTCTTCAGCACTCAGCCTTCTTTATGGTCCAACTCTCACATCCATACATGAGTACTGGAAAAACCATAGCTTTGACTATACAGACTTTTGTTGGTAAAGTGATGTCTCTGCTTTTTAAAACACTATCTATGTTTGCCATAAGCATTCTTCCTAGGAGCAAGCTTCTTTTAATTTTGTGGCTGCAGTCACCATCCACGTTCATTTTTGAGCTCAAAAAAATGAAATCTGCCACCATTTCCACTTTTTCCCCATTTATTTCCCATGAAATGGTAGGACCAGATGCCATGATATTTGTTTTTTGAATGTTGAGCTTTAAGCCAGCTCTTTCACCCTCCTTTCACCTTCATCAAGAGGCTCTTTTGTTCCTCTTCACTTTCTGCTATTAAAGTGGTTTCATCTATGTCTGAGTTTGTTGATACTTCTCCCTCCAAATTAGTAGAGAGGAAAAAAAATTATCAGTTTGTATGAGCGTGTGCTCTGTCTTAAATTTTGAACCAGGGTAAAGAAGTAGAGGGGCTTCCCTGGTGGCTCAGATGTGGAGCCTGCAATGTGGAAGATGAGGGTTCCATCCCTGGGTCAAGAATATCTCCTGGAGAAAGAAATGGCAACTCACTCCAGTATTCTTGCCTGGGAAATCCCATAGACAGAGGAGCCTGGTGGGTTATAGCCCAGGGGTTGTAAAGAGTCGGACATGACTGAGTGACTAACACTTTCACTTTCAAGGAAATAGACTGATTTTGCTACCATCAGAACCATTCATTAGAATTAAGATCCCAGACCTGAAAGCCTCCTTAAGAGGTCATCAAGCCCAGATTCTGCCCTATTAATCACAGGGAAATCCAACATATGTCCCAGTATGTATTATGATTTGTAATTTGAAGTTGACATAGTATAGATTTCTGGGAAACTGTGAGTAAATTACCTTACATTTTCTGCTTTAGTATCACATCTGTAAAATGAGGAAAAGAAAAACTATCTCAAAGGGCCACTGCAAAATGCTCTAAGATTCATAAAAGAAAAGGCATATTGATAAATTATTGCAAGAGATTCATTTGTGACTAATAATCTTAGAAGAGAAAATTTCATACTTAAAAACAAGAAGCATATTCAGTTCATTATTGGAGAAAGAAATGGCAACTCACTCCAGTATTCTTGCCTGGGAAATCCCATAGACAGAGGAGCCTGGTGGGTTATAGCCCAGGGGTTGTAAAGAGTCGGACATGACTGAGTGACTAACACTTTCACTTTCAAGGAAATAGACTGATTTTGCTACCATCAGAACCATTCATTAGAATTAAGATCCCAGACCTGAAAGCCTCCTTAAGAGGTCATCAAGCCCAGATTCTGCCCTATTAATCACAGGGAAATCCAACATATGTCCCAGTATGTATTATGATTTGTAATTTGAAGTTGACATAGTATAGATTTCTGGGAAACTGTGAGTAAATTACCTTACATTTTCTGCTTTAGTATCACATCTGTAAAATGAGGAAAAGAAAAACTATCTCAAAGGGCCACTGCAAAATGCTCTAAGATTCATAAAAGAAAAGGCATATTGATAAATTATTGCAAGAGATTCATTTGTGACTAATAATCTTAGAAGAGAAAATTTCATACTTAAAAACAAGAAGCATATTCAGTTCATTATGCAGGGAAAAAAAGAAAATTAAATTGAGAAAGATATAAAAACAATATGCAGAAGAGAATATACGGAGACATTGTCCTTGGTATATTTGTTGATCCATCTCTGAATAGCTTTTTCTGTCATCTCTATGTTTCTAATTTCAGAATATTCAACAAAATAATAGGTCCCCTGTTGTATATCCAGTGTTAAAAATAACACTGTATATTGTGGAGATTTGAATGGTGATACTAAGAATATTGATCAGCCAATAATTGGCAAAGAAGGTTTTTTCTTAGAGAGGAACATGGTTATTAACTGAAACAAGCATCCCTTTAAAAATGATGTCTCTGTACTTAATCCATTTATGCAGCTTCCTTCTTCTTCTGAAAAGTTTGCCCTAATAGATAGTTGAGCTTCTCTTGCTGGTCAGCATCAAAGCTGTCGCCATAAGCCCAGAGCAAAAAGAACTGCTTCCGATCCCTTGGGTTCCCTGTGGAAAGAGAGAGGGCACAGCTCTCTGGCAGACCTGACTGGGAAACATCTTTTCAGATTCAGATCTTTTCCTCAGTGAAAGATTTGAAGCCTCGTAATGCTTGATTTTAGCAGCGTTAACTTCAGGCACTCAAGTGCATCAAAATGAAAAAAAGAAAGAAAGAAAAGAATGCTATGTCTTTGTATCCTATTTCCAAAACCCAAGGTGGGAGAATTCTATAGCCTCTGTGAATACAGGTAACATGAGAGAATAGACAAGTAAGTATATTAGTATTCTCCCTTCCTCAGGCTCCAAATAAGATGACTACTGTGAAAGTGAAAGTGTTAATTGCTCAGTCCTGTCCTGAGACTTCGGCAAGCCCGTGGACTGTAACCCACCAGTCTCCTCTGTCCATGGAATTCTCCAGATAAGAATACTGGAGTGGGTAATCATTCCATTCTCCAGGGGATCTTCCCAACCCAGGGATCAAACCTGTGTCTCCCACATTACAGGCAGGATCTTTATTGTCTGAGCCACAAGGGAAATTTACTATTCTCCCTTCCTAAGGCTCCAGAGAAGATGATTACTGAATACTGTGCTTAGTCGCTCGGCCATGTCTGACTCTGCAATCCCCGTGGACTTAAGTCTGCCAGATTCCTCTGTTCAGGGGGATTCTCCAGGCAAGAATGCTGGAGTGGGTTGCCATGCCGTCTTCCAGGGGATCTTCCCAGCCCATGGATTAGTCTCCTGTATTGCAGATGGATTATTTACTGTCTGAGCCACAAACCCATCATATTTTGCAGTTCTTTAAATATCAACTGATTTTATAAGGTCTCAGTTCAGTTCAGTTGCTTAGTCGTGTCCGACTCTTTGAGACCCCATAAATTGCAGCACACCAGGCCTCCCTGTCTATCACCACCTCCCAGAGTTTACCCAAACTCATGTCCATCGAGTCAGTGATGCCATCCAGCCATCTCATCCTCTGTCGTCCCCTTCTCCTCCTGCCCCCAGTCCCTCCCAGCAGCAGTGTCTTTTCCAATGAGTCAACTCTTCACATGAGGTGACCAGAGTACTGGAGTTTCAGCCACAGCATCAGTCCTTCCAATGAACACCCAGGACTGATCTCCTTTAGGATGGACTGGTTGGATCTCCTTGCAGTCCAAGGGACCCTCAAGAGTTCTCCAACACCACAGTTCAAAAGCATCAATTCTTCGCTGCTCAGCTTTCTTCACAGTCCAACTCTCACATCCATATATGATCAGTGGAAAAACAGCCTTGACTAGATGGACCTTTGTTGGCAAAGTAATGTCTCTGCTTTTTAATATGCTATATAGGTTTTTCATAACTTTCCTTCCAAGGAGTAAGTGTCTTTTAATTTCATGGCTGCAATCACCATCTGCAGTGATTTTGGAGCCTAAAAAATAATGTCTGACACTGTTTGCACTGTTCCTCCATCTATTTTGCATGATGTGATGGGACCAGATGCCATGATCTTAGTTTTCTGAATGTTGAGCTTTAAGCCAACTTTTTCACTCTCCTCTTTCACTTTCATCAAGAGGCTTTTTAGTTCCTCTTCACTTTCTGCCATAATATATTATAAGGTTAGGGTCTAAATTCTTTAAAATATGGGCATTGACTTTTAAGTAGATATGCTATTTTAAGTAGACATGCTATCTAGGTAGTAACCTTATCTAGAAGTAATAGCTATAGGATGTGTCCCCTACAATGCCTCAAGTCCCCAAATGTAAATACTATTCAACACTTCAATAACTCTAAGTCCAAGGTGATCACAATAATGACCTATGAGAAATCTGATTCACACCTGAAAAACATTTTAAATAAAAAACACTTTACAACTTAATTCCAGGGCACCATATACTTATACGTGGCCACTCACTACCCTCTTCTAGGGTTGACATCAGTGATCAATTACAAAGCATACCTCACTACAAAGTCTTCCCTATCCCCGTCCCACCAAACACACCTGCCCTCTCCACAGTGGTTTGTAAGGGAAAACCAATTTGGACCTCATGACCTTCATGACCATCAAAGCACTTGGTCTAGGGGAAATCTAGAAGATTCTTTCTGTCCTTTAGCCTTGACTAGATGGACCTTTGTTGGCAAAGTAATGTCTCTGCTTTTTAATATGCTATATAGGTTTTTCATAACTTTCCTTCCAAGGAGTAAGTGTCTTTTAATTTCATGGCTGCAATCACCATCTGCAGTGATTTTGGAGCCTAAAAAATAATGTCTGACACTGTTTGCACTGTTCCTCCATCTATTTTGCATGATGTGATGGGACCAGATGCCATGATCTTAGTTTTCTGAATGTTGAGCTTTAAGCCAACTTTTTCACTCTCCTCTTTCACTTTCATCAAGAGGCTTTTTAGTTCCTCTTCACTTTCTGCCATAATATATTATAAGGTTAGGGTCTAAATTCTTTAAAATATGGGCATTGACTTTTAAGTAGATATGCTATTTTAAGTAGACATGCTATCTAGGTAGTAACCTTATCTAGAAGTAATAGCTATAGGATGTGTCCCCTACAATGCCTCAAGTCCCCAAATGTAAATACTATTCAACACTTCAATAACTCTAAGTCCAAGGTGATCACAATAATGACCTATGAGAAATCTGATTCACACCTGAAAAACATTTTAAATAAAAAACACTTTACAACTTAATTCCAGGGCACCATATACTTATACGTGGCCACTCACTACCCTCTTCTAGGGTTGACATCAGTGATCAATTACAAAGCATACCTCACTACAAAGTCTTCCCTATCCCCGTCCCACCAAACACACCTGCCCTCTCCACAGTGGTTTGTAAGGGAAAACCAATTTGGACCTCATGACCTTCATGACCATCAAAGCACTTGGTCTAGGGGAAATCTAGAAGATTCTTTCTGTCCTTCAAAGGAATCATCAGTCTATCATGTTCTAGAGATTTCTTTCTTCTAAAATCCTTTGGATGAAATGCTGGCCTGGTATATTGGTTATCTAGGGCTATCATAATACTACACCACAAACTGAATGGCTTGAACAACAGAAACGTATTTTCTCACTGTTCTGGAGATTAGAAAATCAAGATCAAGGTGTTGGGTGGGGCGGGGAGGGTTCGTTTCTTCTGTGGCTTCTCTCCTTGGCCACCTCTTCCCTTTGTCTTCACGTGGTCTTCCTTCTGTGTATGTCAGTGTCCAAATATCTTCTCCTTTAAGGACATCAGTCATATTGGATTAGACTTCACTCTAATGACCTCATTATAACTTAACTATCTCTTAAAAGACCCTCTCTCCAAGTATAGTTTCAGTCTAGTGTTCTTAGAGGTTAGAACTTTATATAAACTTTATATAAATCTCACCCCATAACACATTACATGAAACTGAGGTATTCCTAAAATGTAAGTCAAATTTCATAAGTTTATCAAGGATTTCTATATTTCAAATGATTATGCATTCTCACTGATACAACAGCATTCTTTCAGCTAGCTGCATCATCATGGTGTGACACTATGATACCCTACGTATTTAGATATTTGTATTATTCATTTATTTTTCTGACTTTCAAGATGATTTTAACATTTGCAATTATCTTGGTGAGCTGATTCAGATTCCTATATGTTATTGGCCTTTGACCTTCAGTTTCTGCTTCTAAAGTTTCTTCTCTTTTCCTGCTAATCTCATCTTTCCATGTATCTTGTTTCAGGATAATTTATACTATTACAAACCAATCTTCTTCTGTCCTCCCTTTTTTCCATTTTGATTTTATGCCTTGATATTTATTGGTTTTACTATTAATCTCTCTTCTTAAAATCCTGTATTCAGTAAGCAAAATCTTTTAGGGATATAAAAATCTATTTCCTAAGAACACAAACTAAGGATTGAGTTGTTTCCACATTTTCCTATATATCATTTAACCAGAAAAGTCACATATTCTTCTACATAAAAGAATGTAGATTCACAATGAAAAATAATAACAAAAGGAGTTTATTATTTGCCTTTTAATAGATGGAATTTATTCAACGCCTTAGCTCTATCCATTATTTAACCTCTCAGCAGAATTTCATGAAAAGTTAATGTTGACATTTCCCCATGTTTGTGAATTTCTTTAGTTAGAGAAAAAAGGTAAGCATTTGGAAAGAATCTGCCTGGAACATGGGAGATCCAGGTTTGATCCCTGGGTTGGGAATGAAGAGCCTCTGGAGAAGGAAATGGCAACCCAATCAAATATTCTTGGCTTGAGAATTCCAAGGACAGAGGAGCCTGGTGGGCCGCAGTCCAGGGGATAACAAAGAGTCGGACATGACTGAGCGCAACTAACACACACATATAAGAACTTCCAAACTAGTGAAACATCAAGGCTATCATGACTAGAGCAACCAGTAACCTGGGAACATAAAATAACAATTCACTGAATACTTAGATGAGACTTAAAGTCTTTTAAAAATCACATATTCTAATAACAGCAAAAAGAATGATTAGTATTGCAAAATATTATTTAATTTATTTTATTCCACTGCTTCTTTTCAGAAACAATTCCTTTTGTCCCAAATCAACTTAGTAGCAGAAGATATACTAATGTTATAGCAGTCTCTCAAATGGATAAGTAGATATGGAGTAGTTTTAATATCTGCTTATGAAAATTTCTTTAAAATTTCAATTTAACTGGTTACTCTTATTCTTCAACTGATTAAAGTTTACTCTCCTATTTGTGAAATAACTTTTAATCCTTTCCTGCTATCAATATCCAACACACACAAATGTTTTAGAGCCTCTGAATATTTGTCAGAAAAACAAAGTGTATCTTTTCCTGAGTCACCTTGTACTTACACCGACAGATTGACTCACAGTCAGACTTGATGCTTTATGGTTTCGTTGGCCAGACTTCCATCTGCATGACTGTTTGGAATATAAGAATATCCCTGCCTTGGCCACTGTTCTTTTCAGCACAGCTTTACTTGTTCAAAGCCCTTTATTTAACCTTGATACAAAAAGTCATTCCTAGGCATTTTGCTTTTTACCAAATTAAGTGCTATTAAATATGTGCATGCAAGTCTAGGGGTATGCAATTGAAATAGCTCAGGAGCCATGCCAAAAGGAAGAATCGCAACACAAGTTTGAACAGCAAGTGTCTTTGACTTATTGCTGTGATTATACTAATTGCTCATCTACTTGGTGGGAGGTTGCAGGAAGCTGTTTTGAAGTAATCAAGCTGAGATAGGCCCTTCTATTTATAATAATTCTGAAAATTCTTATACCCCCAAAAAACTTAATTGCATTTTTCTTCTTTTAAAAATATACTCTTTCTTTTCACCCTTTTCATTGCCTCAATCCAATAATACATATTTGATACCTTCTTAGTTATTAGAAGAATAAGCATACACTCCCCTTCGTTTCATAGGTCTGAACATAAAGCCCTCAATATTCATTCATGGATCTGAAGCAAGATACAAACCCTACAAAATAACAATAATTGCCTAGGTAATCTCTCATAGAGGGTAAATTTTATGTGCCTATCATTCTTATGAAAGCATGTCTGTGTTAAAAAAAAAAAAGATGATGATGGCCTTAGCTCAAGGCTTGGATCCTTATTTATTTATTCAATATTTTAATATTATGATTAACATTATAGTAACATTTAATAGTGCAGAATCAACAGACATAAGTCTTTCTTAGCACCACATATGGTCTTAACTACTTTATTTTAATTTTTCTGGGTAAGAACTGTTTTAATAAAAATTCAAAGGTTAATAAAATGTATTGATCTTGGAACTATATGGGAGCCCTGATATAAAGCTCTTTATTGTACTGCTACTCAGTTCTCCCATACAGTTTGTTGCTCCTCCACCCTCATGAACAAAAGTCACATTGTGATCTGATAAGAGCATGTAAGGGCTTTGGAGTCACTCGAACATAAGTACTCCAGCTGTGTTACTTCCTAACTCTGTGGCTCTTGAGCTCCACTGAGCCACAGTTTACAAACAGTATAAATTGGATATCAATACCTACTTCAGAGTTGTTGTGAGAAGTAAATAACTATCATTCAAAATATACTCAACACAAATAGGCACTAAAATTTACAGTGAACTTTCCTTTTTCTCAAATCTTCCTTAAAAAGTGTATTGCCTATAACTGTAAATATGCTTTAGCTCTTTGAGCTTCAGGAATTATAACTGATTTCAACCTATTGTCTCCTCTGTCTTCTGTTCCTCTCTGAATGCTAAGTAAGCATAACAAAACCAATGATGTGAAATCATTGTAGAAGTAACCCATACACAAATATGTAGCTTTAAGTTGATAAATTCTAAGATGTGTTGTTTCCTAAAAGGAGTCCATTCAATACTAAAATCTGGAGAAATCTGAGATATACATAATCCCATCCCCTGGCTTTACAGAAGAGAAAATTGCAATTAGAGAAGTTAATTGACCTACTTAAGAGCACAGAGTTGCAAAATTTCTGAGTACAGACTGCCAGTCTCAACCAATTATATTTTTAAACTTCCTTTTTCATATTGTGTTCAGAAAAAAAAAAACAATATAAGCTATCTATTTTTAGTCATAATTCACATAGTCAAAGATTATTATTTTTATATTTGTAGGATTTTTGTACATGACGGCATGGTTTTTCCTTTACCACAGTCCTAAACATCAGGTACTTTTAGATTGTTCTTCTCAATATACCTTTCTCCTAAAATAAGAATTCATGTATATATGTGCAATATATAGTGTGTGGTCTTATCTATTATACTTTATTTTAATTCTGGGTAAGAAAAGTTTTAATAGAAAGTCAAAGTTTAATAAAAATATTGATTTAATAAAAATATGATTATATATCAATGTTGGAACTATACAGTGAAGATCCTAAAACTTTTAACATTTAACTGGATACAACATCTGAATGTACAAAACTTTAGAAAGAATTCATTCGGATAGCACTGGAGAAAGAACTATCAGAACACACAAAATATCTTAAGGAAACTTGAATGGAAGCAAGCATTATGGATAGGAAAATCCCTCAGAGTTACATAAAATCTTTTATGAAAATGGGATGGAATTTAAGAAGATAAAAACAGCATCTATAATGAGTAAGCAGACTTCAGGTGGAAGTTGAGAAGGAAGGACAATTCTCAATCCTTCTTCCTATATAAATCTTTGTCAGTTTCTGCAAAAGGAGACCTGCTTTTTCCCAAGGGATCGAGGATACCACTTGACAATTCTTGAAAGCCATTTCCTGATGAGCTTGGTGCAGAGTTCATTGATTATTACCACCTCCTCAGATAACTTATATGGTGAAAAAGAACTATTGTATTTCCCAAGAAACAAAATATTCATGAAATATTCCTTACATCAAAATATTGTAGAGCTTGATAATTAATAAATGTTCCAATTATGCCCTATTGAGACATCTTTGGTTGAAATACAGTTATATGGATATCTTGATCTTAGTTCACTAACTTAGCACATTTTTAATATCATTTATACCAAGAAAATAAGCTAGAAAAAGAAAGCAGATATGGGAAATTAAGATGTATTTCTCAATATAAGAATATAATTTGGTCTGTTTTACCACCACTAGGTATAATATTTAATTGGTTTTCAGATAATTGAAATCTGATGATAAATTTGATGATAAATATTTTGTTCAATAATGATCTCCATATAGTTCACTGTTTTTTTGCCCAAATGATATTCTTTTGAGACAAAGGGAAGCTCTGAGTTTAGAGGAGGAACTATATGAGCAAAGAAAGGTAAAAATAAGCCTTTTCAAATGTAGAAAGGATTGCTCAGTCGTGTCTGACTCTTTGCCACCCCATGGACTGTCCATGGGATTTTCCAGGCAGTAGTACTGGAGTGGACTGCCATTTCCTTCTCCAATTCAAATGTATGTTTCTCCTAAATTCCATATTTTACCTTTTGTATAAAAGTTCTATTTCTCCCATGATAGCTTGGAGAGAAATCACACAGAGTGGATATTCAGTGTCTATGACTTAGTTTCTTGGGTGATTGGCTGATCTATTTCTTTCTCTTTCCTTCTAATGGCTGTTCAAAAAGTCATAGAACAACTACTATAGTTGCTGTATTGATGTAATCAAGTGAAAAAGACTACTGCTTCTTTCTCAAATATTATTTTCTGCTAGCACAGCATACTTATCAAAGTCCCTGAATATTCCAGAAATAGGCATCACATAAATATATAAATAACTAGATAAATAACTGACAAAACACAGTACATTATTTGAAGATAAACGTGAACACACTGCAAACTGCAAGATTACTAATTAGCATCTTTTAGACCATGTTTTTAAGCTAAAAAGAATGTATCATTAACATGAGATTCTGGAACATGGTATTGTAATATTTAAAAGTTCTTATTTTTACAGACTCAGAGAACAAATGTCTGGTTGCCAGAGGGAAGGAATAGTTAGGGAGGTTAGGATGGACATGTACATACTGCTATTTTTAAAATGGATAACCAACAAGGGCCTACTATATAGCACATGGAACTCTGCTCAGTGTTATGCGGCAGCCTCAATGTGAGGGGAGTTGGGGGGAGAATGGATACACGTATATATATGACTGAATCCCTTTGCTGCTCACCTAAAACTATCACAATAGTGTTAATCAACTATATCTCAATACAAAACAAAAGATGTGTAGAAACAAGCAATATTTCCAGTACATGTCACGACCATGAGAAAGGCAGAGCCTGGCTGCTGTTGACGGGTGGTATGAGCTGGCCTTCTGGAATGGTAGCAGCAGAAAACCCAGTCAACATATTTTAACCTTCAGAGTTATTCAGGCACATTCTGATCTCAGCAAATGGGCTGATAAGGGTGAAGTACAAACTTGGCGTCCAACAGCTGTTTCCAAACAACCAATGGGAGGCGGGGCAAAAGATTTCTTTTTTCTGTTTTTAGATACAGTCAGTGCCTTTCAAGGCTAAGACTTCAACAGCAATTTTTCCATTGCATAAAACACAAAGAGCTATCCTTTTATATGTATCAGCACACAGCAGGGCAATGGAAAAAAAAAGTGAAGAAGCAAAGAAAGAATAACTTAAATGCTATGGGGTGAAACCAACCAGGATCTGAGGCCAAAGCACTCTGTGAACATTAGATTATGCAGTTGATTCAATTCTAATTCAAGTCAAGCTGGTTCAATGTTTCACTTAGAATCTTTTGTCCTTTTTTGCTTGTTCCTTATCATGAAATCTGATCTATTTGTAGCTTTAAAGCAGGGGACAGGGAAAAGCCTGACCTAACCTTAGTGTTATAGGGGATTGCACTAAATGTGGGATTGAGTGCAATAATTCCACAGCTTCCTACTTGGAAATGGGCCCAGCTTGAAGAAATAAAAATAGAAGTGTCTGAATGCAACTAAAAAGCTCAGCCACATGGAATTAAAATGCCAGTTCCCTTCAGCCTTTCCTTTTTTTTTCTTCCAGTCATCAGAATTTCAAAGCCCACAAATTAAAAAGCTCTTGCAGTCAGTATCTTTTTTGGTAACCCATCACTTGATGTTACTTGATCCAAAATGTCTGCGTAGACAGTATGCAGTACACAACAGGATATATGCTGCATACATAGCAAATAATAGTTTGTACCTGATTATTCTCATTAAAAGAAAAAAACAGTTATCATGTTTAAAAATCTAAATAAATGAATACATATGCCTAAAGGGCACTGAAACTCCAGGATAGTCATTAGTTAGCAGATGGTCATCCTTATGATACCAGAATGCATTTATATTAAATTTGTTTACCTTCTAAATAAACACAACACTTGAAATTGAAATTTAAAAAAAACCAATTCCTGATGTTTTACCAATCTCTGTTTCTAATTTGCCCAAGGGCCATGTTTAGCATATTTTCAGTATCATATATTCAAAGTAGAAGAACTGGAAACAAAAAACAGATTGAGGAAACCAAGAGTTACCACTCAAATGAGACAATAATTTGGTATATCTCATGATCACTATATATCTTAATTGTTTTTATGAATACTTCCATATTCTAACTTCTGTCTTCTGAATAGTAGATATTTTTTGATCCTTTATGGAGAAAAAATGAATTTCTCTTTCCCTCCAATATACATTAGTGTATTTTGCCTGAATAGGATTTCTTTGAAATTAAGGGGAGCTCTTGATTTAAAAGCTGTATTTAGGGTGCAAGGAGAAATAAGAATTTGACTGAGGCCATTTTAAACCCATGTTTAGCCAGCCTTCATCATTTTCTCCTCTAACATATGAATATAGTTTCCAAAACCACAAACCTCACAAGTGTTTAGATCCCAGATTTGTAAACAGGTTTGATTTCCTTTTATTGAGCGTCTTCCTTCCTCATCCCTTATTGCATTCAGCTGGCTCTAATTCTTTTCCATGTACTTAAAGAAATGAAATATTTTGTCTGAATTAAGAATAATCATGTGTTTGAGAAGATCAATCACAAAACAACAGAAAGTGAATTGTTTTCAATGGGTCTGTTTACAGTGACTGAGCAACTAGGGTTTAGATGAATAAAAAGACCAGCAATTTTATTGAATTATATTGTTCTATTTCAATTGTGTCTCTTAACATAAATAGCTCAGTGATTGATGTATTATTGAATATTCGAGGAGTGTGTCTATAATAAATATGCTTATAAATGACCCTCTGAGAGTAAATCAGTGTTAGAAAGAGACATTTGTTGATTTGGAGTTTAGATGATTGCAAATCAAACTTCAAAACGCCCAGATTTTAACACTGAGTACTTTAAAACTTAAAAGGGAAAATAAAAGTACCCAAAAAGTTAAAGAGCTAATGATTCACAGAAAACACAAAAAAAGAAAGAAAGAAAATTTTTTGATGTTTCTCAGCATTCAAGGTCATTATTTGGAAGCATCCTTAAGAACATTATCATGACCTCTTCAACTGCACTACTGTCTTAGACCAAACACACTTTTCTTTTAAAACTACGCAATTATTCACAGTCAGCAAATTCACTCATTATTCTATTCAACAGATCAACCATCTCTGTGAAAGGCTATCACTCTCCACAAACTACAGGACAGTATTTTTTACTTGAGCTTCAAGTGTATTCAAACATCTGAATTATTGACAGTTCAGTCCAGTTCAGTTTAATCGCTCAGTCGTGTCCGACTCTTTGCATCCCCATGAACCACACCACTCCAGGCCTCCCTGTCCATCACCAACTCCCAGAGTCCACCCAAACCCATGTCCGTTGAGTTAGTGATGCCATCCAACCATCTAATCCTCTGTCATCCCCTTCTCCTCCTGCCCTCAATCTTTCCCAGCATCAGGGTCTTTTCCAGTGAGTCAGGTTTTGCATCAGGTGGCCAAATTTTTGGAGTTTCAACTTCAACATCAGTCCTTCCAATGAACACCGAGGACTGATCTTCTTTAGGATGGACTAGTTGGATCTCCTTGCAGTTCAAGGGACTCTCAAGAGTCTTCAACACCACAGTTCAAAGGTATCAATTCTTCGGTGCTCAGCTTTCTTTATAGTCCAAATCTCACATCCATACATGACCACTGGAAAACCTATAGCCTTGACTAGATGAAACTTTTGTTGGCAAAGTAATGTCTCTGCTTTTTAATATGCTGTCTAGGTTGGTCATAACTTTCCTTCCAAGGAGTAAACATCTTTTAATTTCATGGCTGCAGTCACCATCTGCAGTGATTTTGGAGCCCAGAAAAATAGTAAGCCACTGTTTCCCCATCTATTTGGCAAGAAGTGATGGGACCGGATGCCATGATCTTAGTTTTCTGAATGTTGAGCTTTAAGCCAATTTTTTTACTCTCCTCTTTCACTTTAATCAAGAGGCTCATTAGTTTTTCTTCACTCTCTGCCATAAGGGTGGTATCATCTGCATATCTGAGGTTATTGATATTTCTCCTGGCAATCTTGATTTCACTTTGTGCTTCTTCTAGCCCAGCGCTTCTCATGATGTACTCTGCATAGAAGTTGAAAAAGCAGGGTGACAATATACAGCCTTGACATACTCCTTTTCCTATTTGGAACCAGTTCTGTTGTTCCATGTCCAGTTCTAACTGTTGCTTTCTGACCTGCATACATGTTTCTCAAGAGGCAGGTCAGGTGGTCTGCTATTCCCATCTCTTTCAGAATTTTCCACGGTTTATTGTGATCCACACAGTCAAAGGCTTTGGCATAGTTAATAAAGCAGAAATAGATGCTTTTTCTGGAATTCTCTTGCTTTTTGGATGATCCAGTGGATGTTGGCAATTTGATCTCTGGTTCCTCTGCCTTTTTTAAAACCACCTTGAACATCTGAAAGTTCATGGTTCACGTGCTGAAGCCTGGCTTAGAGAATTTTAAGCATCACTTTACTAATGTGTGAGATGAGCGCAATCGTGCGGTAGTTTGAGCATTCTTTGGCATTACCTTTCTTTGGGATTAGAATGAAAACTGACCTTTTCCAGTCCTGTGGCCACTGCTGAGTTTTCCAAATTTGTTGGCAAATTGAGTGCAGCACTTTCACAGCATCATCTTTCAGGATTTGAAATAACTGAACTGGAATTCATCACCTCCACTAGCTTTGTTTGTAGTGATGTTTCCTAAGGCCCAGTTGACTTCACATCCCAGATGTCTGGCTCTAGGTGAGTGATCACACCATCGTGATTATCTGGGTTGTAAAGATCTTTTTTGTACAGTTCTTCTGTGTATTCTTGCTACCTCTTCTTAATATCTTCTGCTTCTGTTAGGTCCCTACCATTTCTGTCCTTTATTGAGCCCATCTTTGCATTAAATGTTCACTTGATATCTCTAATTTTCTTGAAGAGATCTCTAGTCTTTCCCATTCTATTGTTTTCCTCTATTTCTTTACATTGATCGCTAAGCCTTTCTTATCTATCCTTGCTATTCTTTGGAACTCTGCATTCAAATGGGTTTATCTTTCCTTTTCTCTTTTGCTTTTCACTTCCTTTCTTTTCACAGCTATTTGTAAGGCCTCCTCAGACAGCCATTTTGCTTTTCTGCATTTCTTTTTCTTGGGGATGGTCTTGATTCCTCTTTCCTGTACAATGTTACGAACCTCCATTCATAGTTCATCAGGCACTCTGTCTATCAAATCTAGTTCCTTAAATCTATTTCTCACTTCCACTGTATAATCAAAAGGGATTTGATTTAGGTCATACCTGAATGGTCTAGTGGTTTTCTCCACTTTCTTCAATTTCAGTCTGTATTTGGCAATAAGGAGTTCATGATCCAATCCACAGTGAATTTATTGACAACGCAAGGAATCAACATATTTTTTATGGATATCCAGTTGCAGAATTCCTCACATCTTCTTCCTCTTATCTTTTATAAAATTCATGATTTCCCTCAATTGCTATATTTTCTCAATGCCTATGATTTGGTCCAGCACACTAGTAAATCCTGGGTGTGTATTTTCCCATCATTCATGGAACAGCTGCTTATAAACTCCATACATAAATGGGATGTTTCCATAATAACCAAGTAGGGGAATGCCTAGAAAACCCAACCGATTGTTATCCTCAGTCACTAGGATGTAAAATCTGTTACTACAGCTCAGGGTTGGAAAAATGATGTCTCTATGACAAAATGTTGAAATATGATCTCTTTTAATGATACCTCTCTTCCTTCTCATCTCTTTCTAATGTTATCTCTTTCCAGATTCTGAACTGAATTTCTTTTCTTTCTGTCATATCCACATATTCAAAAATAACATTCAATCATATGTATACAAATCCTAAATTGGTATGTGAAGACAAAATTTTCTCAAGCTTATTTCTATCTTATGTTTTCAACTGCCTGCTGCTTTCTCCCTAAATCAACATTTTTAAAGCAAGTTACTTTCTTGACTTTTCCATTTCTATAAATTTGCCAATGTTCTCCTAGTTAGCTCAAAATGCAGAGCTGTCTTTTCTATTTCTTCTGTCAATCTATTACCATCATCCTGCATTTACATTTTGTTTCACAATTTGCAGTCTTTTCAAATTTACATACTTTATTGTAATAATAAACATGTGAGGTATGGGAGAAATAATGGCCTAGGAATTTGATAATCAGAGTCTGGTTCATGGGCCAGCTGTATGGGTATCACTGGAAACATGCTGCTAACAAAATGCAGAAATTCAGCCCCCATTCCAGATAAGCTGGATCAGACTGCATTCTAATAACATCCCATGTAAACATAGTTTATATACTGCATTATGGTATTTTTAGCTATGTCCTAGGATACATAATAGATTGACTAGAACTATCACAGCCAATAAGTGACAGACTGAAATGAGAACAACATATTCTAACTCCAAGTCCCAAGTCTTAAGCAATGCTATAGAAAATTTGATCTTCAAACCAACACATCAGCAACACATGGGAACTTATTGAAAATGTGAAGAAATGGGGCAAGGTGGTGGGGGGGGAGAATAGGAAAGAATAGAGATTTCTTCAAGAAAATTGGAGATATCAAGGGAACTTTTCATGCAAAGATGGGCATGATGAAGGACAGACATGATAAGGACATAACAGAAGCAAAGAGATCAAAAAACAATGGCAAGAATGCACAGAAAAACTATACAAAAAAGTCTTAGTGACCCAGATAACCACGATGGTGTGGTCACTCACCTAGACTAAGACATCCTGGAATGTGAAGTCAAGTGGGCCTTTAGGAAGCATTTATATGAAGAAAAGGTATTGGAGGTGATGGAATTCCAGCTAAGCTATTTCAAATCCTAAAAGATGATGCTATTAAAGTGTTGCACCCAATATGTTAGGAAATTTGGAAAATTCAGCAGTGACAGGATTAGAAAATGTCAGTTTTAATTCCAATCCCAAAGAAAGGCAATGCCAAAGGATGTTCAAACTACCATAATATTGCACTCATTTCACATGCTAGAAAGATTACGTTCAAAATCCTTCAAGTTAGGTTTCAGCAATATGTGAACCGAGAACTTAGAGATTTACAACCTGGGTTTAGAAAAGGCAGAGGAACCAGAGATAAAATTGCCAAAATCCACTGATCATAGAAAAAAGCAAGTGAATTCCAGAAAAACCTATACTTCTGCTTCATTGACTACACTAAAGCATTTGATTGTGTGGATCACAGTAAACTGTGGAAATTTCTTAAAGAGATGGAAATACCAGACTACCTTACCCATCTTCTGAGAAACCTGCTTGCAGGTAAAGAAGCAACTGTTAGAATCAGACATGGAACAACCAACTGGTTAAAAATTGGGAAAGGAGGGCATCAAGGTTGTATATTGTCATCCTGCTTACTTAACTTATATGCAGAGTACATCATGTGAAATGTCAGCCTGGATGAATCAAAATCTGGAATCAAGATTGCCAGGAGAAATATCAACAACCTCAGATATGCAGATAATACCACTCTAGGCAGAAAGTGAAGAGGAACTTAAGAGCCTTTTGATGAAGGTAAAAGAAGAGAGTGAAAAAGCTGGCTTGAAACACTACATTCAAAAAACTAAGATTGTGGCATCTGGTCCCATCATTTAATGACAAAGAGAAGGAAAAAAAGTAGAAGCAGTTGCAAATTTTATTTTCTTGGGCTCCAAAATCACTGTGGATGGTGACAGCAGCCATGAAATTAAAAGACACTTGCTCCTTGGAAGGAAAGCTATGACAAACCTAGACGGAGTATTAAAAAGCAGAGACATCCCTTTGCCGACAAAAGTCTGCATAGTCAAAGCTCAGGGTTTTCCAGTAGTCTAGTATGGATGTGAGATTTGGACCAAAAAGAAGGCTCAGTGCTGAAGAACTGATGCTTTCGAATTGTGGTGCTGGAGAAGACTCTTCAGAGTCTCTTGGACTGAAAATAGATCTAACCAGTTCTAAAAGAAATCAACCGTGAATATTCATTGGAAGGACTGATGTTGAAGCTCAAGCTCCAATACATTGGCCACTTGATGAGAAGAGCCGACTCACTGAAAACAACCCTGGTGCTGGGGAAGATTGAAGGCAAAAGGAGGAGGTGGCAGAGGATAAGATGGTTAAATAACATAAACGACTCAAGGCACATGAATTTGAGCAAATTCCAAGAGATACTGAAGGACAGGGGAGCCTGGTGAACTGCAACCTATGGGGTTGCAAAGACTTGGACAGGACTAAGAAATTGAACAACAACAAATTTCTATTAGGTGTCTGCTTGTCTCTTATCATTCTGTCCTTTTTATGTCTTTTATCACTTCTCACAGCTAACTCTTCCCATTTGGGTTATATAGACAAGATAATAGTCATCTTAACTTTCTTTAACCAACCAAAATAGCTGCATCTCTCTTACGTACTTATTATGCATTCATTCATCAAGTCAATAAATATTTCATCTAAAATAATGAATTTATTGCAGAAATATCAGTGGTTTTCCAACAACTTGCTAAACCAGGGCAATTCTCTGCATTGCTCTTTGTGAACCTCCTATGTATCATCAAAGTCTCTGTCCTTTACATCTTTTGCTATTATTCTTGATAAGGCTTTACTCTAGATAAAATATCAGAAAGAAAAATCCAACAAAATACACTAATACAGTTCAGTTCAGTTGCTCAGTCGTGTCCGACTCTTTGCGACCTCATGGACCGCAGCACACCAGGCCTTCCTGTCCATAACCAACTCCTGGAGCTTACTCAAACTCATGGTTGGATTTCCTTTAGAATTGACTGGAGAAAGGGATGGCAAACCACTTCAGGATTCTTTCCTTGAGAACCCCATGAATAGCATGAAAAGAAACTAATACAGCAAAGGATATACCTCTAAGTGAGTCCTCTATCTACAGAGCAAGATCTGAGATAGTATTGTATCAAGGTTTTCATAGGATTCTCTCAGTCCAGGGCCAAAAATTTTCTTTAAAAAACTGTTTGATTTGAACCCACTGGCAAAAGAATGTAGGCTGAATGTTTTCTGAAGCAGCATGGGCAGGGTAGTTTGTCAGTTTGGAAGGAGTTTTTGAATGGATAACAATCATTTGGTATAAAGCCATACAGGTGAAGAATTTTAGACTACAGATAGAGTCCACTTCCTTTGAATTGCTAAGTGCTAGGAATGTACTAGGCTTTCTGTGCAGTTCAGTTCAGTTGCTCAGTCATGCTGTCTCTTTAGACCCCATGGACTGCAGCACACTAGGCTTCCTTGTCTATCACCAACTCCCGGAGCTTACTCAAACTCATGTCCATCGAGTCAGTGATGCCATCCAACCATCTCATCCTCTGTTGTCCCCTTCTTCCCCTGCCTTCAATCTTTTCCAGCATCAGTTCAGTTCAGTTCAGTTCAGTCGCTCAGTCAGGTCCGACTCTTTGCGACCCCATGAATCGCAGCATGCCAGGCCTCCCTGTCCATCACCAACTCCCGGAGTTCACTCAGACTCCAGCATCAGGGTCTTTCAAATGAGTCAGTTCTTCGCATCAGGTGACCAAATATTGGAGTTTCAGCTTCAGCATCAGTCTTTCCAGTGAATATTCAGGACTGATTTCCTTTAGGATGAACTGGTTGGATCTCCTTGCAGTTCAAGGAACTCTCAAGAGTCTTCAACACCACAGCTCAAAAGCATCAATTCTTCAGCACTCAGCTTTCTTTATAGTCCAACTCTCACATCCATACATGACTACTGGAAAAACCATAGCTTTGACTAGACAGACCTTTGTTGGCAAAGTAATGTCTCTGCTTTTTAATATGCTGTCTAGGTACTAGGCTTTGGAGACCTTCAAATGGCCCCTACTCTGCTATGAATGAGATAACTGAGTCCTACTGATCAAGGATTTTAAACTAAGTCCAGTGTTTTGCCTGCAACAAAATGAGATATTCTGATTCCCATCAAAGACTTTACAACTACACCTTAAAATCATCAATGGAGTTTCAAGAAAAATCTATGCTGAGTTTCCATATTCAGCAGTTATATTTAATTCATCTACAGTGAAGACCTTTACATCTTATAGGTTTTATCCATTCTTTTAGCAATTATCTGAGCTCCTACTCTGTGACATGTTATTATAAGTAGTTTCTGAAGAGCTAAAAATATCACAATCAACTTCTCTAAAAATAAATGACAATAAAATTTAAGCATGCAAACCAAAACCACAATGAAATATCACCTCATATTTATCAGAATGGCTGTCATCAAAAAGAATACAAATAACAAGCGTTGGCGAGGATTTGGAGAAAAGGGAACCCTCCTACAGTATTGTAGGAATGTAAATTGGTGCAGCCATTGTCAAAAATAGTATACACATTTCTCAAGAAGCAAAATCATAGCTAGGATATGACCCAGCAATCCACTCTTGGGTATATATATCTGGAAAAAAAAAGCAAAAGCACCAATCCAAAATTGTACAAACACCCCAATGTTCATAGAGGCATTATAATTGCCAAGGTATGGAAGCAGCCTAAGTGTCCATCCCAGAGATAAAATACATGTATATACACATGCACACAATGGAATACTACTCAGTCATAAAAAAAAGAATGACATTTTGCATTTGCAGCAACATGGACAGACTTAGAGGGCATCATGCCAAGTCAAACAGGTCAGACATACTATAAAGCCTAACACTATATGATATCACTTACGTGGGCATATGTGCTAAGTCACTTCAGTCATTTCTAACTCTGTGCTACCCCATGGACTGTAGCTCTCCAGACTCTTCTGTCCATGGGATTCTCCAGGCAAGAATACTGGAGTGGGTTGCCATTTCCTTTTCTAGATACCACTTATATGTGGCATCTAAAAAATAAAATGTACTAATAAAATTAAAAAGAAGCAGGCTCATAGATATAGAGAACAAACTAGTGGTTACCAGTGGGAAGAGGAAAAGGAGTAGAGTCAATAGTAGGACAATGGATAAAAAAGAAGTTATTATGGGATTATATGAAATTATGTGTGTGAAACTTCGGGAAATTGTAAAGCACTATAGAATTTAAAACTTTGCCTGAAATTCAGGACATGCAAGTTTGATCCCTGGGTCAGGAAGATCCCCTGGAAAAGGAAATGGCACTCCACTCCACGGTTCTTGCCTGGGAAATCCCATGGACAGTGGAACCTGATGGGCAGGGTCGCAAGAGTTGGACATGACTTAGCTACTATTTATTGATCATTCAATTAGAAATAAATTTTTAAAAATAAAAAGCAAATGACAATAAAAATCAAACTTTTCAAAAGCAAGACATTAATACTACCTTGAATATGTACAGACAGACCCATGGTTGACTCAGAAATGAGCAATGAGCCAAAGGGAAAAGGTGGGATAGAGTGTAGGGATTATGCAATACAGTGGAAAAGAACAGAAGCCTTGGGAGTATGGAACTGAATCCCTGTTACCTCCTTGTTAAAGAGAAATGGTGATAGTGTCAACTTCACACAACTGTTATCAGTCATTGAGAGCACACATTTAACATTTCTTTGTAAATAGAAATGTGTTATATTATTCTCACAAACTGGCTCTTGACCTTGAAATCCTGATAAAATTTTCCAAAAGATTAACTTCTCATTCATGTGTAATTCCTTACAAATAAGTTCTGCAAATGTCTCTTTATCACTTAACAGCTTTGTAAACTTCATATCAAATTTTTTAGATAGTAGAAGAAAAATCAGTAATAACAAAGCTAATATATCTTTGCCTATAGTAAAGCCTTCATAAATATTCAGATTAGATATGCAGACCCTTTAAGTATATTCCAAGTGAGGTCTTTATACTTTTCAGAAAAGCTCTAATAACTTCAAAGCAGTAAGGGGAGGTAACAAAATATGCAAAGCCCTGCTATAGAGAAAGTTACAAAATACTGTCTTAGGAAAAGATCATCTCTCTCACTAATGCACATGTACCCTATTTTTTAAAAATCCTTTACAAGCGGTTTATTTACATCTCATTTTTATAAAGAAAAGGAGATTGCCATCCTACCCATCAAAAAACAGGATGCTTCTTGTTATTCTCTCAGTCCAGGGCCAAAAATTTTCTTTAAAAAATTGTTTGATTTGAACCCACTGGCAAAAGAATGTAGGCTGAATGTTTTCTGAAGCAGCATGGGCAGGGTAGTTTGTCAGTTTGGAAGGAGTTTTTGAATGGATAACAATCATTTGGTATAAAGCCATACAGGTGAAGAATTTTAGACTACAGATAGAGTCCACTTCCTTTGAATTGCTAAGTGCTAGGAATGTACTAGGCTTTCTGTGCAGTTCAGTTCAGTTGCTCAGTCATGCTGTCTCTTTAGACCCCATGGACTGCAGCACACTAGGCTTCCTTGTCTATCACCAACTCCCGGAGCTTACTCAAACTCATGTCCATCGAGTCAGTGATGCCATCCAACCATCTCATCCTCTGTTGTCCCCTTCTTCCCCTGCCTTCAATCTTTTCCAGCATCAGTTCAGTTCAGTTCAGTTCAGTCGCTCAGTCAGGTCCGACTCTTTGCGACCCCATGAATCGCAGCATGCCAGGCCTCCCTGTCCATCACCAACTCCCGGAGTTCACTCAGACTCCAGCATCAGGGTCTTTCAAATGAGTCAGTTCTTCGCATCAGGTGACCAAATATTGGAGTTTCAGCTTCAGCATCAGTCTTTCCAATGAATATTCAGGACTGATTTCCTTTAGGATGGACTGGTTGGATCTCCTTGCAGTTCAAGGAACTCTCAAGAGTCTTCAACACCACAGCTCAAAAGCATCAATTCTTCAGCACTCAGCTTTCTTTATAGTCCAACTCTCACATCCATACATGACTACTGGAAAAACCATAGCTTTGACTAGACAGACCTTTGTTGGCAAAGTAATGTCTCTGCTTTTTAATATGCTGTCTAGGTACTAGGCTTTGGAGACCTTCAAATGGCCCCTACTCTGCTATGAATGAGATAACTGAGTCCTACTGATCAAGGATTTTAAACTAAATCCAGTGTTTTGCCTGCAACAAAATGAGATATTCTGATTCCCATCAAAGACTTTACAACTACACCTTAAAATCATCAATGGAGTTTCAAGAAAAATCTATGCTGAGTTTCCATATTCAGCAGTTATATTTAATTCATCTACAGTGAAGACCTTTACATCTTATAGGTTTTATCCATTCTTTTAGCAATTATCTGAGCTCCTACTCTGTGACATGTTATTATAAGTAGTTTCTGAAGAGCTAAAAATATCACAATCAACTTCTCTAAAAATAAATGACAATAAAATTTAAGCATGCAAACCAAAACCACAATGAAATATCACCTCATATTTATCAGAATGGCTGTCATCAAAAAGAATACAAATAACAAGCGTTGGCGAGGATTTGGAGAAAAGGGAACCCTCCTACAGTATTGTAGGAATGTAAATTGGTGCAGCCATTGTCAAAAATAGTATACACATTTCTCAAGAAGCAAAATCATAGCTAGGATATGACCCAGCAATCCACTCTTGGGTATATATATCTGGAAAAAAAAAGCAAAAGCACCAATCCAAAATTGTACAAACACCCCAATGTTCATAGAGGCATTATAATTGCCAAGGTATGGAAGCAGCCTAAGTGTCCATCCCAGAGATAAAATACATGTATATACACATGCACACAATGGAATACTACTCAGTCATAAAAAAAAGAATGACATTTTGCATTTGCAGCAACATGGACAGACTTAGAGGGCATCATGCCAAGTCAAACAGGTCAGACATACTATAAAGCCTAACACTATATGATATCACTTATGTGGGCATATGTGCTAAGTCACTTCAGTCATTTCTAACTCTGTGCTACCCCATGGACTGTAGCTCTCCAGACTCTTCTGTCCATGGGATTCTCCAGGCAAGAATACTGGAGTGGGTTGCCATTTCCTTTTCTAGATACCACTTATATGTGGCATCTAAAAAATAAAATGTACTAATAAAATTAAAAAGAAGCAGGCTCATAGATATAGAGAACAAACTAGTGGTTACCAGTGGGAAGAGGAAAAGGAGTAGAGTCAATAGTAGGACAATGGATAAAAAAGAAGTTATTATGGGATTATATGAAATTATGTGTGTGAAACTTCGGGAAATTGTAAAGCACTATAGAATTTAAAACTTTGCCTGAAATTCAGGACATGCAAGTTTGATCCCTGGGTCAGGAAGATCCCCTGGAAAAGGAAATGGCACTCCACTCCACGGTTCTTGCCTGGGAAATCTCATGGACAGTGGAACCTGATGGGCAGGGTCGCAAGAGTTGGACATGACTTAGCTACTATTTATTGATCATTCAATTAGAAATAAATTTTTAAAAATAAAAAGCAAATGACAATAAAAATCAAACTTTTCAAAAGCAAGACATTAATACTACCTTGAATATGTACAGACAGACCCATGGTTGACTCAGAAATGAGCAATGAGCCAAAGGGAAAAGGTGGGATAGAGTGTAGGGATTATGCAATACAGTGGAAAAGAACAGAAGCCTTGGGAGTATGGAACTGAATCCCTGTTACCTCCTTGTTAAAGAGAAATGGTGATAGTGTCAACTTCACACAACTGTTATCAGTCATTGAGAGCACACATTTAACATTTCTTTGTAAATAGAAATGTGTTATATTATTCTCACAAACTGGCTCTTGACCTTGAAATCCTGATAAAATTTTCCAAAAGATTAACTTCTCATTCATGTGTAATTCCTTACAAATAAGTTCTGCAAATGTCTCTTTATCACTTAACAGCTTTGTAAACTTCATATCAAATTTTTTAGATAGTAGAAGAAAAATCAGTAATAACAAAGCTAATATATCTTTGCCTATAGTAAAGCCTTCATAAATATTCAGATTAGATATGCAGACCCTTTAAGTATATTCCAAGTGAGGTCTTTATACTTTTCAGAAAAGCTCTAATAACTTCAAAGCAGTAAGGGGAGGTAACAAAATATGCAAAGCCCTGCTATAGAGAAAGTTACAAAATACTGTCTTAGGAAAAGATCATCTCTCTCACTAATGCACATGTACCCTATTTTTTAAAAATCCTTTACAAGCGGTTTATTTACATCTCATTTTTATAAAGAAAAGGAGATTGCCATCCTACCCATCAAAAAACAGGATGCTTCTTGTTTTATAGATCATGCCAATTTTGTGTGATTCTATTCTGCTGTTCAGTGTGAGAAATTCTCCCATAGGCAAAGTCTATCAGAAACAGTAACAAGTTTAGGTCATTTCCCCTTTCTCCAACTTTAGCAGCAGAAATAAAACTTGAAGGAAATATTTTAAAATGCTCACGTTTTAGTAAAAGTTAACTCTTGCTGTTCATACACAATTTCAAATTGAGACTAATTTTTTCTCATCCCTATGGAAATTTAGGTTACATTTGCTTGACTTGTCTTCTAAAATAAACTTTGGCTTTAACTCTTCTCAAAAAAACTGCCAAACAAGACAAGTGCTAATGTCTACCAGGGTCTTGTTAAAACCCAACAAGGTATTGCCATCTCCATTTTACAGCTTCAAAAGAGGGCACCTGAGTGCTTTTTCGAAAAGATTTTATGCTTAGTCTTTATGTTTTGATGAAATCAACACTGTTCTGCTAAGTAACTTTTTAAAAAACTTATCACTGGCAAGTACATGTTTCATCCCCTCTCCTCTAAATTGAGTCTCAAAATAAGGAAACAAATAGTAACTAAAGAAGAAGAAAAACAGAAGAACAAATAGTTCTAAAGAAAGCTAGGTGGCAATAAAAGTTGCATATATCATCGTACTATGATTATGTTGAGAGGCATAATGTTTATGAACAAGAAACATATTTTTCAAATTCAAATCAAATTCAAATATTCGAGAGACTTGGAATTACAAACATTTGTTTCTCTGCCTGCCAGGGGCAAATACAGGCAACAGCTAGAGAATAATTAGTAGAAATGTGATACCAGGGAGTACCATCAAATATTATTAGTTAAAATGACAGAAATGCAAAATATGAAAACTCAATATATGGTCAGCGAGGCATAAATGAAAAATATTTTGAAATAGGTTAGATTGTGATTCAAGGAATTTTCTTCTTGAAAGAGTAACTCTTAAAAAATTATTCCAACATATTTCATATCCACTGCCTCTTCACAGATCAGAATAAATTTTTCTTTTTCCTGTGATGGTGAACCATGATAGTTTTACAGCATGACTTAAAAATTCACTCAGGTATTGAATGATTTGAAACGATGGATTCTAGATTTCAGCCTTTTGCTATCAGTCACCTTGAAGATGGAAGTGAAAATATTGGTAAGTTTTATATTATCTCTCAATATCCCACACAATGGGTGCAAGGAAAGCAAATTATCATCATCTTCCCATGCTTTCTAGCACTACAGAATTTTGAACTACATAATTAAGAAAGTGAACCATTAAAACAATTATAGTGATCATTCATTTACATGACACTGTTACAGAAAGGAGATGTGAAATGCCTCCTTTTGAATGTCCTTCCTTCTTAACATAACCTGTCATGGGTATGAATACTCTTTGGTTCAAACTGAATTGTCTGAAAGGCTATGAAAATATTCCTTATTACCTGGAAGGCAATAAAATTGTTGGAAGTCTCCTCTAACTTTGTTTCATTAGCTTAAAGATGTAGGTAAATGTAGTATGTTAACTAATTTTTACTTTAGATTGATGAAGTTGTGTCTGACTCTTTGTGACCCCATTTACTGTAGCCTGCCAGGCTCCTCTGTCCATGGGCTTTTCCAGGCAAGAATACTGGAGTGGGTTGCCATTCTCTACTCCAAGGGATCTTCCAGTCGCAAGGATCGAAACTGTGTCTCCATTGAGCCACCTGGGAAGCCTCAATATTAACCCTAAAAATGAAGATTGCAAGTAATGGTGAGTGGGGACAAGAGTGATGAAGATCCACACAGACAGCAACAATTAGCCTGACAGAATAAGAGACAAATTGAGGCTGTCAAATGTAGGTGGAAAGAGCTGTGAGTGGAACAGAATGTAGGTACCAGTAAGAGAAAGGGAACAGCCTTTAATCACTGAACAGTTTTTTTTTTATGGAACAGTGCCATAATATCATGCCATCCCCAAATAGTTTGTAAGCCTTGTTGAAGTACCTCTCTGTAATAAGGAGAAAATTGCAAGTTTGTCTTTCTATTAAGAGGACCACAATTTTATGGGGAAAAAAGAGATATATGGTAGACTATTGCCATTTCTGATAAACACATTTTGAAACATCCGTGATTTTCATAAGTACTACTTTTCTCCCTAATCTCCTCATAAGATACAATCAAGTTCAACTGAAAATTTTACGCTAGCCCTTCAAACTCTAAAAGAGTAAAAGTATTTAAGACTAATAAAATGTGTAGTCTTTTCCTTACTAAAAATGATCACAAAGATTCTTTTTTCACTTTCTCTTTTCAAAAATAATGCTTCTGTAGCATTATTTTGCTATCCTGACTTCTTTGCCCAATCTGCGTCAACTTAACAAAGAACCCTAGTGTCTAACACTTCAGGCCAGTTTACGGCAATGTTTGAATCATAAAGAGGGAAAGAGGATGCCCAGTAAGAACTAAGACTGTTTGGTCAGAGAAGCTGTATGGAGCCCACTGATGCCTCAGCAAAATGCAAATCATCACAAGTAATGTCTAACATGGACATCTTGTTGCTCGTGAAAAACGAAATGCATGTTGAATCTGTAAATGCCAGCCAAAACTCTACTTTACACAGATTATGAAACACTTTATGTAAACTTTGTTATTCTCACTTCCTATTTCTCTCCTCACTGGGGAACTGGAGACATTGGCAACTGATAAAGGTATCTTTTTTGGATCTTCCTTTTTCACGGATGTCCCATGCAATCTTCACTCATCAGTTTCCCATGAAATAAATATTGCTTTTGCCATACTGTCACATCTCCCCTGGGGATAATTTTCAGTTCCTCATACTTTCAGTCTCTAATTGATCAAGCTGGTACTTCAAATATAGAGTCACCCCCTTTTACATTTCTAAGCCAGTTTTCTTTCACCATAAATGGCAGCTGCCGAATCTTCCTTCATTTGACTTATCTATTTGCAAGGCGCTTCAGGTTCCTCATTATGGGATGAATGATTTCTCATCAGCATTTTCTTCATCTCTTCTCAGTACCACCATCTCTCAAATATACTCTAAACTATATTATAAGAGGTTTTTATAGAAGCCCTGGCCACAGGGGAAAAGAGAACAAGTTCAGTTCAAACTGGAGAAAGACCACCCTCAGTGAGCCCAAATTACTTCTTCTCTGATTGTTACCATCTGATACTTGAAAACCCTGACTCTGGTTGTAGTTGCCTAGTGTTTACTCTTTAATTATGTTGTGCTCATTATCATGTAGTCTAGAAAAGCACTAATGAGACCAGAAAATACAAACGAATTTACAAGTAATGTCTGCATTTTAGTCTAATTAATGACTAATTTCCTACATCTAAAGGTGAAAGTAAGAGCAGTCTTTTCCTCTAGCCTAGTGGGTCCTTACTTAGGAAACGCACATTAATGAGGAAGCCAGGATTGACACTTCCTGCTGCTCATAGTCTGAGAGATGAGATAGGAGAGAATCAGCATTGCAGGTCCATGACTCCAGGCCAGCTACAGTCATGTTGAAGCTAGCTGGGTGGCCTGGGGTCCCATAGAGGGAAAACTTTCCCAATTTAATTTGCTATAAAAAAAAAAAAACAGAGAGAATTCCAAAATGTCTATAAGGCAAATGCTTTTGTGTTGAACCTTCTCTCAAAGGCTTCCTAGAGCTAAACATTTAAATCCCTTCTAGCAGCTTTGTCATATATCTTATCACTGCAAATTTGTTTTGTTGGTAAGGAGTCCTGAATCAGAAATGGGTTCATGGAGGAATAGCCAAGAATATCAAACAACTGATGTCTTAATGCCATACATATTACTTATTGATTTTAATTTACCTTCAAGCAAAAATCTATAGGCCATGCATCCTTATGATGAGGAAGAACAACTGCTATCCATCTTCTATCAGTAAGGAATTTAACAGATTGATACTGAAGTGTACAATTTCAACTTAAGTCATCCATGAGCATTGAGTAGCATTATGGGATTAGCCTAAAAAGCCAGTAGACTTTTTGACTATTCAAAGCAGCTTTTCTGGTTTTGGAGTCCAAATCATGATTTTGGCCTCAAAGCATCCTGATTTAACAACTGAGTTAACCTGTCCGAATCTTTATGTTTTGTTGTCTCAATCTCTAAATGTATAAATTTTTACATTATAGCAAATTTAAGGTCCACATTAAAAGTGGGTTTACATGAGTTTCTAATTCAAGTAGAAATACGGAACCTGATGCATACTCTATTATTTTACTGATTACCCTAAACAATGGTTATTTCTCCGCACATCAGTCACCTACGTCTGGACTTTGACTTCACTGAGGACAAGAATAGTGCTTACTCATTTCTCTCTCTGTGTCTTGGTGTGACCATAATGCTTATTAAGTGAATTACTGTTATTAATAAATGCTTGATGAGTCAATGAGAATGAATGAACAGCCAAGGAAGAGACATCAAAGGTATATCTTCCCCACAGAATCCTCTAGTGAACAGAATACGCAATTGCAAAACCAATTTAGTAGCTGAACAGCTTGAACTATGTAAAACCAAGGAGTCTCTTTGAATAGAACAGCTTTTTATTTGGAACAGCAGCATAATCCATTTTATCATAAGCATTTAATTATCCATTACTATTTACTCATTTAGGGAGGTGCTAATCTTGCTGATTGTTTTCCAATTAGAAGAGTTTAGGCCTATGGAGGAAAAAGGAGAGAAATTTGGGCTTTTAAAAAGTAACTAACATTTTGCGCAACCACACAAACCTCTGAGCCCTATTAAAATCACTGATAAGCAATCTTGGAAAAACATTCTCCAGTAATGGCTAGCTGGGCTCTTGCAGCAAAGCAAAGTGTTTTTTCTTGGCAAACTTCCCATAAGCAATAGGCAGCAAGAAATTGTTTGTTCTACACATACAAGTTCTCATGTGTATCTGCAATTCTAATGCCAAATTTGGTTCTATCTCAAAAGCCACTTTAACTGCAAAGAAAATTGCCAGAGGCTTTAACCAGGATAGCTAGTTGACCCTTAGCAGAGGCTCCAAAGCCAACAGAATGAATTCCCGTGTGTTATTGTGGTCAGTATGGAAAATCACTCTCTCCATTTGGCTAAAGATTTCTACACAGTTTCTTCCCTTTTCTCCTGGCAAGAATATGTGTTTAGTCAGGGACATCAGGTTAGCATGCAGACCACAGAATACATACGTCTTACCATTCAGAAATTTCAAAAACTATTAAAATCAGATAAAAGAAAAATAAAGAAGAAATGTGCCTTGGTGCATTTTGGCTGACCACTGGAGGGCTTGCTGTGGCCACACCAGCTGGGCTAAGCTAGTGAAGATCAGTGAAGATCAATAATTTGAAACTACATTTTGAATAAGAGAGATCAAGTCAAACCACTGTATTTTAAGTAAACATTTCACAGGAAAAAGTGTTTAATACAATAACTTGGCAGAAAAGACAAATATGAAGACATATAAGGAAGGTTCTATAAATATTCTTAAATAACTGTGAGTTACACACACACACACACACACACACACACACACACTCTAGATTTGGTAAGAAATGGCCTTAAGTTCTTTTGATTCACATAGATAAGTTCTAGATTCTTGAACAAACAGCTCTGTGTTTTTGAAGTTAAGCAAAACATGAATAACAATTTTCAGGATGTGTTACCTTTCTAAGTAATGCCTATATCTTCAAACTGATTCCTTTGTCTACTTTGCATAGAAAAGAATAAGGCAACAGGGAGAGAATAAAGGCAGGAAAAGGAATTAGAAAACAAGGGAGAACTGCCATCAGGAATGGTATACCTGTTCAATTATGCATTTTCTGGGAGATCACCCAGACATGAAGTGTGTGCAGAATTTGACAGTTTGTGTCAAACTGCCATTTTCCTCTGACATCCATAAAACTATACCATTCCACTTATATATACCTCTGCTTCTTCTGTGTCAGAAATCATACTCAAGAAAGAGCTTTTTTATATTTATTTATTTATGTAGTCTATTAAATAGAGGTTTATGTGGTGATAAGGCAAGAAAAATAAGAACCAGATTGTCACCCCATTTTCAATAATTCCTGCCAAGAAAAGGAGCAAATGAAGGAAGAGTCCTCTTAGGTTAAAAAAAAAAAAAGCTGTAAAGTTTCCTTTTTATGAGTCTCCATATTATTTTAATTATTTTGTGACATTTCCTTTCAACATTTTTAGTTATAGGGTAACTGAAATGAAAATGTAAATGCAAAAACAAAGAAAGATAGACAACAGAAACATATTCAAATGGAAAAAGTGAGAATATCATTACTTTGAGGTTAATGAGTCTATATAACAATGAAACATCCAGATAAAATGTAGGAAAAAGTTTTACTGGTGACTTGTCTACATGGCATATTTTGCCATTTCCAACTGTCTGGGAGTTCGTAAATTCTATGAATGTTCAGCATCTTGGAGATACAATTTTTTCTCTATGAAAAGAAATACCCAGAAAATTATACTAACTTGGATTTGATGTTGAGACTCAAATTCTGGGTTTCTACTTATTCCTGAATTAATTTTATTATGAATTTATGCCATTCTTATGTTATAAACGTGTGATAGGAATTGCCCATATTTAATGTCCCTAATGTAGAGAATTCCCAAGTGTTCACTGCTATACAAAGCAGTAGCTGGTAGAGCAGGTCAGCATTTTACCCCAGCTGTATTAGCAGTTTGTAAATGCAGTAGAATCAAACTTGCTATTGGAAGAAACTGCAGCTCTTTAGAATATGTCAGTAGTTAAGGGAGTGGAAGAAAAAAGAATTCCATGAGCTATATGCAGCAATTAGGAATGCTAAAATATGGAACAATTCCAAGGAATGAAATCAGAAATGAGAGGAAGTAAGAAAAATGTTGTTAAATATTTTCAAAAAAAAAATTTTTAAGTTCTAATGACTAGGAACCATAGTTTGCAACAGTCAATGTCCTTCATAGGCAAATGACCCCACAGATGTAGCTCCTTCCCCCCGAAGCATAGCTGATTGCTAAATTTATTACACTTCCTCTCCATGTAAACACTGATCCATTTTACAGTGGAAGAAATATAAAAATTGGTCATTGGATATTCGCTTTGCAGTGACGTTACACTAAAGATATCCTGAACTCCTGAGTCGGATACAACACAAAAGCAGTCCCAGGGACCCTCAGTGACTCTGACTGCCAAAGTGCCGCCAGGCTGCCTCTTTGTGCGTAGACCACTTGTATACTCCAGAATCCGGGATGGAGTAAAACCAAGCAGAGGATTAATGTGCTATGGTTGGAGTTGCCTCGAAAGACCCCTATCTGAACCCAAGAGTGAGAAATAATAATGATTTCTGTCTGAACTCCATGCCTAAGCCTTTCAATCAAAACTGCCGAGGCTCCAGATAATACAAGCTTCTTCAAAGACAACCCTGCCCCTGGTACAAGCAGGGAGTGTGTTCTCCCAGACCTAGGGGGGTCCCTATATAACCAGTGCTCCAAATAGGCAGGGGGAAGCCCAAATTACTGCCCTTATCTATAAAAGGAGCAAAAGCTTTGGGTATTATCAAAGGCATTGCTCTTTAAAAAATAAAAACTTCGATACTTTATAAAAGCCTGTTCTCTCTTTGCCCATTTTATTGATATGTGATTGACATTTGGTACTGTGTAAAGTGTGCAGCAAAATGTGCCGTTAAATGATAATGACCACAATAAGTTTAATTAACATCCATCATGTTATACAGATAGAAAAAGAAAAAGAATTTGGTAATGAGAACTCCTAGGAGCTACTCACTTAACAATTTGCAAATATACCATACAGCAATATTATTAATAACTGTTGTCACCATGTTATATATTATATCCCTGATAGTTATCTAACTGGAGATGTGTACCTTTTGGCCACTTTTATCTATTCCCTCCTCCCTCTATGTCCCTCCTCTGATAACCATAAATCTGATATCTTTCTTATCATTTTGAGAAAAACCTGTTTTTATAGAACTCCTAGCATCCTGGCTTGATCCTGTGTACTTAATAGCATTACCTCGGATGTTTGAGAGGTAAACTGACATACTGTATTGGCTAAGAGTAGAATTTGTGCTCATTTCTGAAAACCTGGATTGAAATCCACTTGAAGTTGTAAGTCTTTTGATAAATTACCTTTGTATATTTAAGATTCTTCATCTGTATAATGAGGTAGAAACCAAATCTCTCTAATTGCATTGTTACGAAGTTTATTATCCTAATATGCATAAAGCTCTTAGCACACAGTCAGAAATACAGAACATACACTTAATAAATGTTAGTAATTACTCTTACTAACCCACCTGGTGGCTCAGATGGTAAAGAGTCTACCTGCAATTTGGGAAAACTGGGTTCAATCCTTGGGTTGGGACAATTTCCCAGAGGAGGTCATGGCAACCCACTCCAGTATTCTTGCCTGGAGACTCCCCATGGACAGAGGAGCCTGGCAGGCTACAGTCCATGGGGCCACAAAGAGTTGGACATAACTGAGCAACAAAGTGCCACACGAAACCCAAGGTTAGTAGAGAATCTACCTGCCAGTGCAGGAGATGCCAGAGACACTGATTCAATCTCTGGGTCAGGAAAGATTGCCTGGAGTAGAAAATGGCAATACACTACAGTATTCTTGCCTGGAACTTTCCATGGGCAGAGGAACCTGGCATGTACAATCCATGGGGCTGCAAAGGGGCAGACACAACTGGGCACAGCACAACATCTCTAACCCCACATTGTGAACTACTGAAAGTTTGGACATCATAAGCTGCCTTTGCCTTTCTCTTCTGTTCCACTGTGACCTTAAATGGGTGAAACTGCTAGATTTGGACCTTAGTCACCTGTGTCTATAATCTTGGGACTCAAATGCTAGAGATGGCCCAGTCACATCTCATTAGACTTCTATACTAGGCTTACCATGTGATTTGCTTCATTGTCTTTTCCAAAAATCCCCCAGAGCATAAACAGATGTATTAGTGTTTATAATTCCAGAATATTGTTAATTAAGATTTTGAAAACAATTTCCAAGCAATATACTTCAAAATATTAGGATGTTTCAGTCATTGCTATATATCATTATATTATTCTGTATGCCAAAGTCACCATACATATAAAATTTTCAACCATTATGACCAAACTAAAAGTCTGTATATGGAGATCTGGAATCAGCTTTATGTTTAAGACATCTAAACTCACCATGCTATAGGAAAAATGGAACAGATTAAGAATGGAGAGAATTTCTACTGACAGGTTCTGGGGTCCTGTTTTAGTTGTATTGTTTGCTCACAGTTCATACAAACAGGCAAAGTTAAAAAGGTCATAAGCAAGTTAGCTAATATTCTAACAACAGGTATGATTTTAACCTTGAAATGAGAAATAAAACCTTTGAAAGTTGTCAAGGAATGTGATCTAGATAACTTAATGATTAATCCACCAGTCTGTAAATCAAGCTCTTGGTTTTCTTAGATTGCCCTGGAAGAAGAGTGTGGTTGACTGTGACCTCAGTAGTATCTTTGCTTCTAGATGTTGAAGAGCTGCAATCCAGAGGAAAGGTTTGAAACTTACACTACTTGGAATATTTATTAATGCTGAATATGAACTATTGTTGGTGAGAAAAAAATCATCAGTAATATACATCAGAGAGCCTGTAGCTTAGAGCTTTTAAATAGCAAATAAATAAACTAAAAAGCAGGATATTTAAAATGGATAACAAGCACAGGGAATGCTGCTAAATGGGATGTGACAACCTGGATGGGAGGAGAGTTTGGGGGAGAATGTTCGCATATATATGTATGGCTGAGTCCCTTTGCTGTATACCTGAAACTGTCACAACATTGATAATCAGCTATACTCCAATTCAAAATAAAAGTTTAATAAAAAGTATTAAAAAGCAAGTACATATATAAATAATTTTTTACCTACTATGAGCACATATCTCAATTTTGTAATCCAACTAATAAAAGAAAAATGACACTCCTACCTTAAAAGTTTTATTAAAAAACAGAAACCTTGGGTCTTCTTTTACCTACTACACCCAAATAGAAGAGATTGAGGAAATGGTAGGTGACAGGGTAAGCAGGAAAGCCTTTTTCCTGAATCTGTTAATCAGCTGGTCTGGGGTAGAATTACAGGCATTTGTATTTAAATTTTGACAGGTTTACTAATAAACCTGAAAGTGAAAGTGTTAGTCTCTCAGTGGTGTCTGACTCTTGTGGCCCTATGGATTGTGACTGTAGCCCGCCAGGCTCCTCTGTCCATGGGATTTTCCAGGCAAGAATACTGGAATAGACTGTCATTTCCTTTTCCAGGGGATCTTCCCCATCCAGGGATCAAACCCAGGTTTGATGCATTTCAGGCAGAGTCTTTACCATCTGAGCCACCAGGGAAGCCCAAGACCACTAATAAACCTAAAGGGCTCCAATTTGAACTGATAGGAAAAGCCAGTGGCTATAAATAGTCCTTAACGCAAAGATCAAGTGTCCTAAAATCTCTTTTTATCTCTTTTCCAACCTGGTATGTTTGGTAATTGCATTGCCTGCTTCAGCTCAGGAACAATGGGGTCAAGAGAATCCATATCACTTTCCATGAACTAAGTACACAAGTGTCCCAGAAAAGTACATATCATTAGGTATAATGTAAAATAAACCATACGGTGAAGAATAACTTTTACTCCCTTCCTGCTTGTAGTTCATCACCAATAACACAAAGCCTTAACCTCTTTTCCCTGAACAACTTGAGAAGCATATCTTGCCTTCATGCTCCCTTGGTCACTTCTTTCCATGTCTGTTTACTACAGCTAAGAAAATCCATTTCTTTTCTTTATGGAAAGTGTACTCAGCAACTAACTCTGTGCTATAGTTTATCTCAGCAGTTAGAAGCTGTATAAAGTTAAAAGTTGCATGTATGTTAAGTCCCTTCAGTTGTAACCAACTTTGCAACCCTATGGCCCATAGCCCACCAGGCACTTCTGTCCACAGACTCTCCAGGCAAGAATATTGGAGTGGGTTGTCATGCCCTTCTGTTAATAAATAGAAAGGAGCAAGAGAGATGTGAGCTAGTATGTCAATGTTTTTCTCATAATTTTTTTCCCACAATTGCTGAGCTTTGTATATATATTCAAATGAATATTGCATTTTCCTGGGTATTTTTTAATAGTTGGTAATCCAGGCTTTAGCAATACGTGAACTGTGAACTCCCTGATGTTCAAGCTGGTTTTAGAAAAGGCAGAGGAACCAGAGATCAAATAGCCAACATCTGCTGGATCATGGAAAAAGCAAGAGAGTTCCAGAAAAACATCTACTTCTGCTTTATTGACTATGCCAAAGCCTTTGACTGTGTGGATCACAATAAACTGTGGAAAATTCTGAAAGAGATCGGAATACCAGACCACCTGACCTGCCTCTTGAGAAGTCTGTATGCAGGTCAGGAAGCAACAGTTAGAACTGGACATGGAACAACAGACTGGTTCCAAATAGGAAAAGGAGTATGTCAAGGCTTTATATTGTCACCCTGCTTATTTAACTTCTATGCAGAGTACATCATGAGAAACGCTGGACTGGAAGAAACACAAGCTGGAATCAAGACTGCCGGGAGAAATATCAATAACCTCAGATATGCAGATGACACCACCCTTATGGCAGAAAGTGAAGAGGAGCTAAAAAGCCTCTTGATGAAAGTGAAAGAGGAAAGCAAAAAAGTTGGCTTAAAGCTCAACATTCAAAAAATGAAGATCATGGCATCTGATCCCATCACTTCATGGGAAATAGATGGGGAAACAGTGGAAACAGCGCAGACTTTATTTTTGGGGGCTCCAAAATCACTGCAGATGGTGACTGCAGCCATGAAATTAGAAGACGCTTACTCCTTGGAAGAAAAGTTATGACCAACCTAGATAGTATATTCAAAAGCAGAGACATTACTTTGCCGACTAAGGTCCGTCTAGTCAAGGCTATGGTTTTTCCTTTGGTCATGTATGGATGTGAGAGTTGGACTGTGAAGAAGGCTGAGTGCCAAACAATTGGTGCTTTTGAACTGTGGTGTTGGAGAAGACTCTTGAGAGTCCCTTGGACTGCAAGGAGATCCAACCAGTCCATTCTAAAAGAGACCAGCCCTGGGATTTCTTTGGAAACAATGATGCTGAAGCTGAAACTCCAGTACTTTGGCCACCTCATGTGAAGAGTTGACTCATTGGAGAAGACTCTGATGCTGGGAGGGATTGGGGGCAGGAGGAGAAGGGGACAACCGAGGCTGAGATGGCTGGATGGCATCACAGACTCGATGGACGTGAGTCTGAGTGAACTCCGGGAGTTGGTGATGGACAGGGAGGCCTGGCGTGCTGCGATTCATGGGGTCGTGAAGAGTCGGACACGACTGAGCGACTGAACTGAACTGAACTGAACTGAAGGTGGTGGTTTAGACACTAGGTCATATCTGACTCTTGTGACCCCATGAACTGTAGCACACCATGCTCCTCTGTCCATGGGATTTCTCAGGTAAGAATACTGGAGTGGGTTGCTATTTCCTCCTCCAGGGGATCTTCCTAACCCAGGGATCGAACCCCTGTGTCTGCTGCATTGCAAGTGGATTCTTTACCACTGAGCCACCAGGGAAGCCGTAGTTGGAAAGAGCTCTCCACCATTCAGAAGACGCTAAAGCTGGCTAAAGGAAACAGATACATTGGAATCCTCTGAGAATGAGGTTCCTTCATTTACAATAGAATGGAACATCTCTATGGGAAGAAAGAGGCATTAGAATGCACATACACAATTGATAAGGGATACATGTATTGATAGAAAATTGCCTATGTCCACTATGATCTTAATTCTCCTGAAGCGTTCATTGAAAGCTCTTTCCTTTCTCCCTTCTTATAGCCATCGCTCTTTCATCTTTTCTTTCTTGTCTTCAGACATGTTTGGAATTGTTTTTCACAATGTTTAGACTATTTTCCTCACATTGTCACCAGCTCATTACCACAGAATTACACTTCACAAACAGGAGTGGGCTGCAGAGCCAACTTGGCTTAGCTGTGCCATCTAAGAGAATTATTAAAAGGGTGAGTTTCTTTTAGAAAAGACAAGTACAATCTGATCAGCAGGCAGGCAGGGCCACTGCCTGTTTCTCTTCAGTGCTGCCTCATGGCCTTTTGCTACCTTAGAATCACTCACTGATGAAGTTGTTTTTCCACCCAGGAACCAAGATCCCATGTGTTTTATTGCAGGGAAACATTCCTCACAGCTTTATTGCAATCGACTTTACAATTTCTGCTGTTGTTATATGCACTAACAACAAGAAGTCTGTATTTTACACTGTTGATAAACACTGAACTTTGCACACACACACACACAAATACACCTGGGAATAAAAATTAACCAACATACTCTCATTTACATAGAAATGTTAATGAAAGGTTACATATCATGTGAGTAATATTAAGATAAATTTAAAAACTATAAAGCTCTAACAAGAGGTTGCTCTTCCCTCTCAAGGAATCAAAGAACTTTGTTAGATTAGTAGATCTTTTATTTTAGAGAAAATATTTTGACTTTTCTCAATTAAAAACAAATTCTGATTAGATGACTTTTTTATTTTATATTCTGTTAATTTTATCAGACATGAAAAAAGTCATTTTACCTATTAAGATCTCCTATGGAACTCTTATTATAAAGAGAGAGACATAAATCATAATAGCAAAATTAGGGCAGATTATGCTGTGCATGCTGTGTGCTAAATTGCTTCAGTCATGTCTGACTCTTTGCACCCCTATGGACCGTAGCCCACCAGGTTCTTCTGTCCATGAGATTCTCCAGGCAAGAATACTGGAGTGGATTGCCATTTCCTTCTCCAGGGGATCTTTCTGACCCAGGGATCGAACTCAGATCTCTTACGTCTTTCCTGCATTGACAGGCAGGTTCTTTATCACCAGTACAAATCTATTCCACAAAGAATTGTGGAAATATTGGGGTAAGTGTCAGAGGAGGCAGGCCCAGGAATGAGAATACAAAAGAGGATAACCTAAGGCAGCATTTTTATATGCCTGCAGTCATTAAAATCATGGTAGACAAAGGTAGCCTTCAATCTTTATCTGTATCTCCAGTTCGTGGCCACATACAGTCGTCACAGAAATCCAGAACTTAAACTTACATTGCTAATCACCCTTTTCTACCTGAACTGTCTATCCTGATAGCTGACAGAGAGTTTCCCCTCCTCACTCATTCCCAATCATCATTAGCGATTCCTTCGCCTGAGCTCCATTTATTATGAATTGCATCAGTTTGACCAGACATCTACTCTCTTAGAAGAATTAAAGCTTCCATGTCTAATATTCCTTCCAAAAAAGGCAAGGACCTTACATGCTCTTGACTTCTGAGATCAAAGGGCATGGGTAATATAAAATATACATTATCAAGAGTGTACAATAATGTAAGTGAACTAAATGTGCCTTGAAGCCCTGAACCAAGGCAGGAGCTAACAGAGCTCAGCTTCCCCCAACCCCTCATACCTGGGAGTTGGAAGAACGAGTGTCTGGTTTGGCCTATTGATCACAGAGGGGTACAATGTGCTATGCTACCTAGAGATCAGAATTCCCAAGGCTGAGATCAGGACCATGATGGGTCTATTGCTGATTGCTAAATAACTTCTATTTATCACAGTACATGGCTCTCCCTAGATTGGAGGAAGTAAGGACTAAATACAATCAAAGAGACTTTTTTTGCTGAGGTCTATGAAACATCTAATAAAAATTATATTTTATTCTTACCTTGGTTCTTTCACACAGTATTTACTCACATTTTGTTTGTCATATGTTAATAAAGATACCAGTTCCTTTTGAAACAGAGTTTTGTCAGATTGCCAATATCTTGAAATTTCAGAAACCCACTGCAAATGTGAGCACAGATGTTGAACAACCTGACAGCTGGCCAAGCACTGAAGATTTTTAAGGCAGGAGTAGTCAGCCATCCCATGTAATGTTCAGATCCTGCACTTGAATAGAAAAAAAACTGAACTGGATAACCTTCCAATGCTAAGATTCCATGACTTTATTTTTCAAATATCCTCATCTTCCAAGTATTCTATAGACCAGTGTTCTACAAGAGACATTCTACATTTGGAGTTTGATGTGTTTATTTCCCTCTCTCTTTCTTTTTCCCTCTCTCTCTCCTCTTACTTTCTCTTTTCCACTCATCTCATCCCCAAATATGGTTAAACAACAAATCCCTTCACAGAAGAGACGCTGTTGTTAGTGATTACATGTTTTTAAACTCTCCACTCACTGATACAATCATGTGATATGAAATACTGAAGAAACCTCAGAGGCATTCCAAGCATTCATGGACAAAAAAGTCAAGACGTGGTATTTTCCTTCAAAAGTCACGTGAACTGAATCAAAGAGACGTAAGAATTTGTATTTAAGACTTCTTATCTAAAAGGAGTGCATTCTGTCATTGGCAAACCCTGAATACTCTAAGTCTGAAATAATGTAAATCTATCCAGTCCTTTCCATACCCTTTGGAATTCCTCTGCTGTAAGATTCCTTCTAATCTCTTATATAGACTATCAAAGAAGCCTCCCAACAGGCCTTTTCCAATCTTGCTCTAAGCTGCCTTCACACAAGCTTAAGATTAGGCCTTCCAAAGCCCCACTCTAATCCTGTCATATCTCTCCACAGAGTCAGCATTAACTGCCCTCTTCAGTTCAGTTCAGTCACTCATTTGTGTCCAACACTTTGCGACCCCATGAACTGCAGCACGCCAAGTCTCCCTGTCCATCACCAACTCCCAGAGTTCACTCAAACTCATGTCCATTGAGTCGGTGATGACATCCAACCATCTCATCCTCTGTCGTCCCCTTCTCCTCCTGCCCTCAATCTTTCCCAGCATCAGGGTCTTTTCAAATGAGTTAGCTCTTTGCATCAGGTGGCCAAAGTATTGGAGTTTCAGCTTCAACATCAGTCCTTCCAATGAACACCCAAGACTGATCTCTTTTAGGATGGATTGGTTGGATCTCCTTACTGCCCTCTACCTACAAAGTAAATGCTTGACTTCTGTATTTAAATATTTCTGTAATTTCCCCTTACCTTATTGTTTCAACCTTGTCTTCTGTAACATTCCTGTGCTGCTGCTGCTGACATTCTTATAATTCAGTATTTCTAGTAATAGTCACTATGGACATTTGGGGCCAGATTATTTTCTGTTGAGATCAACTGTACTGTGCATGGAAGAATGTTGAGCAGTATCCCTCACTTCTACCCAAAAGATGTTAGTAATACCTCTAAGTTGTAGTGCCCAAAATTGTCTCCAAAAATTACCAAATGCCCCCTGGGGGCAGATGGCAAAATAATCTCTGGTTGAGAACCACTGCTAAAATAAAATTAAATTGTATTGTTTCTTGTTCCTAAATTATCCTCTTCTCCTATCTAACAATGTGTTTTTATCAATAATATTTCCTCCTAAAATATTTCCAAACTGCTGTCCCTGCTGTATGCACACAGTTTCATACACTGATATTTCAAGAGATATCTAGAGCTTCCTCCATGAAATCTTTGTCAATTCTCGAATCCTCGTATGATCACTCTTTTAAGTTCATCTTTTGTACCCATCCCATTCATGAAACAGCCATCGTCCTTGAGTTTATGATATTCCCATTTATCTATTTGTCAAATTGTCTTTCAAATGCCTTAGTTAGTTGATTCAACTTAGAAATATTGCACTCCTACAATCACTGCAAATGGTGACTGCAGCCATGAAATTAAAAGATGCTTGCTCCTTGGAAGAAAAGTTTTGACCAACCTAGACAGCATATTAAAAAGCAGAGACATTACTTTGCCGACAAAGATCTGTCTAGTCAAAGCTATGGTTTTTTCAGTAGTCACATATGGATGTGAGAGTTGGACTATAAAGAAAGCTGAGCACCAAAGAATTGATGTTTTTTAAACTGTGGTGTTGGAGAATACTCTTCAGAGTCCCTTGGACTGCAAGGAGATCCAACTAGTCCATCCTAAAGGAAATAAGTCCTGAATATTCATTGGAAGGACTGATGCTGAAGCTGAAACTCCAATACTTTGGCCACTTGATGCAAAGAACTGCCTCATTTGAAAAGACCCCGATGCTAGGAAAGGTTGAAGGTGGGAGGAGAAGGGGACGACAGAGAATGAGATGGTTTGATGGCATCACCAACTCAAGGGACATGAGTTTGAGTAAGCTCCAGGAGTTGGTGATGGACAGGAAAGCCTAGCATGCTGCAGTCCATGGGGTCACAAATAGTCGGAAATGACTGAGCGATTTAACTGAACCGAACTGACAATGTTCCAGGCATTGATATGTGCCTTGATTAGTAGAACAAGCTCTCTGCCTTGTCAAACTCAAATGTCTAGGAAAGGATTCATGTAGGTGTGGTGTATGGGAATGTGGTGGGGCTAATAAATGAGTAAATTTAAAATACTGTTGTTGCTTAGTCACTCAGTAGTGTCTGACTCTTTGAGACCCCTTATATGTAAAATGTGATCATTTGTATGACAGAAACACATAGGTAGTGCAATAGATTACAATACTTAGAAACTCTAGATGGAGTGGTCATGAAATCTTACTAAGGTAAGATATTTAACCTGAGGGTTGAAGGATGAGAGTACCCAAGTATTTTTGCCTTGGAGGTTACCATATATAGAAAGGCCCTGAGGCAAGACTGAGCTTGGTTGATTTGAAAATTTGAAATAAATCCCTGCGGTTGAGTGATAGTGATATAAGGGAAAAGTCATAGGCAATAACTAGGGACAGGTAAGCAGGCACTGAACTGTGCATGGACCAT